>CAUYQU010032182.1:0-26386 GCA_963574635.1 Cheracebus regulus
CATATGAAAAAATGCTCATCATCACTGATTATTAGAGAAATGCCAATCAAAACCACATTAAGATACCACCTCACGCCAGTTAGAATGGTGATCATTAAAAAATCTGGAGGCAACAGATGCTGGAGAGGATGTGGAGAAATAAGAACAGTTTTACATTGTTGTTGGGAGTGTAAATTAGGTCAACCATTGTGGCAGTATGGTGATTGCTCAAGGATCTAGGAACAGAAATTCCATTGGACCCAGCAATCCCATTACTGGGTATATATCCAAAGGATTATAAGTCGTTCTATTATAAGGACACATGCGCACGAATGTTCATTGCAGCACTGTTTACAGAAGCAAAGACTTGGAACCACCCTAAATGCCCATCAGTGACAGACTGGATAAAGAAAATGTGGCATATATACATCATAGAATACTATGCAGCCATAAAAAGGGATGAGTTCATGTCCTTTGTAGGGACATAGATGAATCTGGAAAGTATCACCCTCAGCACAAGAACAGAAAACCAAACACCACATGTTCTCACTCTAGACAAGTGTTGAACAATGAGAACACATGGAGACAGGGAGGGGAGCATCACACACTGGGGTCTCTTGTGGGGGAAGAGGGGAGGGACAGCGGTGGGTAGGGAGGTTGAGGAGGGATAACATGGGGAGAAATGCTAGATATAGGTGACGGGGGGATGGAGGCAGCAAACCACATTGCCATGTATGTACCTATGCAACAATCCTGTATGTTCTGCAAATGTACCCCAGAACCTAAAGTACAATAATATATATATACATATAATCTACCATCAGCATTAATTGGTTCTGAGGAAAGTATCTGACCTATGATAGGTCGAGCTAGATCTAAAGATTCTTTAACAATAAATTACGGATGGAGAGGAAAAAAAAAAGGAAAAAAAAAAAGAATGCCAATCACTTGGACAACACTTGTCTTTTTAGGGGAACTAAATATTTATGGAAATCAAAAATATACTAGCTGAGAGGAAGAGAGACATATAATTAATGTACTCCTTTCAAAATGTTTAGTATCTGGGGAAACAAAAGTGAACAGGAAACAATCCTAAATTCAAATGGTAAGATATCTGAACACATATCTTCCATGGCATTTGATGTTTCCATTGTAAGAAAACTTTCAAATTGATTCCAATTAGATTTCAGTCACAAAATTCTATATAATCTAATTTACATTTTTATCAAGTGGTGTCTCTCGGCAAGATACCCATATCCTCAGTAAGCATGCTTTTTAAAGACGCAGATCTCATAAGTTATCTTACATTGACAATTGGTTTCAATCCATTTCTTAATGGAGAACATGGATTGGGGGGTCTATACGGGTTCTTTCTCTGTACTGCTTTACATACACACAAATGATGCAACAATTCAATTCCACAAATATACAAACATTTGTGTCTTAAATGAACAAGGCATGGTGTTAGGTGCTTTAGTGGTTATAAAAGTGCTAATGTTATAATATAGTATGGGAGACAAAGGAAGACCTATAATAAAACACAACTTTAATAGTGGTACAAAGGGTCAGCTAGCTCAGAAAGGTAGACCAAAGATCAAAAGAGGAGGCACTGGAGGCAAAATCAACCTAACAGCATGGGAAAGGATGCACAGCACATATCCCCAGGTACCCTTAAAAGAAGGGATGAATAAACAAAGGTGGGTCAATAAAGAGATAAATAGAAATCTTTTAAAATAGAATGCCTTCTCACTTAATGGTAATGAGATTTATTAAGAACTTGTAAGGCGTAGCTCACACCTGTAATCCCAGCTCTTTGGGAGGCCAAGGTGGGCACATCACTTGAGGTCAGGAGTTCTAGACCAGCCTAGCCAACATGCAAAACCCCTTCTCTAATAAAAATACAAAATCACCCAGGTGTGATGGTGCCCACCTGTAATCCCAGCTACTTGGAAGGCTGAGGCAGAATAGCTTGAACCTGGGAGGTGAGTGTTGCAGTGAGCCAAGATCATGCCACTGCACTCCAGCCTGGGTAAGAGCAAGACTCAGTTTTAAAACAAAACAAAAAAAGAAAAAAGAACTTGCAAGGTGCTTTAAGTACTTTTACCACATGTATTTATTCCCATCCTTACAGTATTTTGTGCAAAAGTTACAGTATTAGTATTGGTTTCAGTGAGCAGGAGCTTTTAAACTGTGTTCTGATATACTCTGGAATTAACAGAAAATCACATTTTAATAAATAAAAAAACAGTGACACATCCATTCGAACAAGCAACCCTCGTTGACACAAGCAAGAGACCCAGGACCCAGTTTCCCTGCATTAGATACCACCACAATATCTCGCAGGCTGTTAGCATTGTTTTATGCAAACCCTGGAATAAAGAAACACTATATGCCTTGGAACTTCTGAACAACATGCTATTGATTAGAATACACATAGCTTTGCATAGGCTTATTTTTTATTCAAGCCTCTGTGTGCCTCCTCCAATAAAGCTGTACAGGTGAGCCTATAACTTGACACACAGCCACAGGGTTCAATCACATGCCATGGAAAGCTCAAGGGCCCAGGTGGGCTTCATGTTAGAGTGTGGTTGGGTAGTGACAATTACATGCTTAATATCATACCATCTCATTATCAATTGTTGCAATGCCTATTATACATGTTGGGGCTTATTCAATTAATATTTATGAAGGGGAATAGATGCTAGGTGATGATAGCGATTCAACTTAAAAACAAAAATATCTTCTTTTTTCTATCTCAATCAGTTTAAAGCTCAGGATTACAATAACACATCTATGTGAATCAGGATTTTCTTGATAATGGACTACCTAAACTAAAACCAGAAATATCTTGGATGCTGAAACGGATATAAAACTATAACTGATTCATAATCCTGATCTCAATATTTTTAGTTCATAAAGACAACCTAATTGTTCTCATTGACTGACGCTATAATAAGTACTATAAATTTGTACTTTAAAAGTAGATTTATACCAATAAAAAACACTGCTTTGATCTGTTTCATATATTGGGGCTCTATGCAAGATTTTTATTTTAAAAAAGGAGTCTATGCTTAGAAAACCAGCACTAGATCCTGCTGTCTGTTTCTTCTAGGAGTTCTCATCCTCTCCTACTATTAATGCAGCTTTTCACACAATATTTCTGGTCCTTTGAGTCTGTAAGCTTTCTCAGACATATTCTTCCTTTCAACTGAGGTGTTTTAATTAATTCATTTATTTATTTTTGGGTAGTGGTAGGGCAAGTAAGGTAGAAAGAAAGTGGGAGGAGGGGGATCACAAATATACAGACAATTTTCCCAGCCAACACGAACAAAGATGAAACACACTTCAGGCTGGAAAATAAGCAAGGCAATGAGACGTGATTTCATAGGGAGCATATTAAGGCTCTGCTAGAGTGCTTTCCTGCTCCAGAAGCTTTGCAGCCTCATTTTATTTGGGACCGCTGGAGCCAAGGGAACGTCATTTGGTTAGGAGATTGAAATCTGTCTTTGTATCTTTTCCATCTATCATTTGTTTGCACAGTCTCTTTACTTTCCCCACCCCTAGAGTCTTTAGGTTGTATAAAACTTGGACATTTAAAGAAGAGGGTTTACATCCCTTAGGAATGTGCTGAACAGCTGCAAACCTCCTCAAATACTAATCCCTAAAAAGCAGACAAAATATCTAGGAGTATTTTTCTTACTTAAAATTTTTTTCAGGAGGAAGATCAAGAAAACATCATGCTGTACTTGAGAGGGAATGATTCTGGAGTCAAAAGAAAGGAGACCTGGAAAGTCACATACTGCCTCTACATCTGCAGAAGACATTATCACTATAAATGCACTGAACGAGATAAACCTGCACAGCTGAATCATTAGCTTTGAAGAAATTAGCCCAGCTTTTCTCCCTCAACTTGGACTATTTAATGGATGTTCAACAAACTTAGCAACAAGTGCTTAAAGGGACTTCTCTAAAATATTCATGGTGAAGAGCCAAGTCCATAAAAGTCCAAGTTGGTCTCTCTATTATGGTTTTTTTTTTTTTCCATATCCCCTCTGGTCTTAACCATCTCATCTATAAAATGGAAACATGCCCTGTTGGTGTGCATCTTACTCCTTAAAGATCTTCAAAGTATGGTTGTAAAATCCTGGATGCTCTCCTGACCTAAGGTGCCATTTAACTACTAATTGCTACATTCATGGCTGTGCAGATGGAATGCATAGCATGAGGCTGGCATTGCTGGAATATAGCTTGAGCTTCTGCACTGCTATAGTGAGGTGTGTTTCCTTTTGGGCCAATAGTCTCTGAGTTGCTCACCTCTCATGGCTGTTGTGTGGATCAAATGAAATGATGGATGCAAAAGAACTATGCCAACAGTAGAGCACTATATAAATGTGAAGAAATATTATTATTTTTATTTCCAAACAAACTAAGACTCGGCTTTCATCAATTTCCAACATGCTTCTCACCCGGCTCTGGGCCAGGGCCAAGATCGCTGCCTGCTGAAAATGCACAGCCTTCAGCAAATAATGGTTGGAGTAAGACAGCAGCAACAGGCAATTAACAAAGCAGCTGTAAGTCTCTGGGAAGATGTGAGAGAGATACCAACAGGAGAGCAGATTTTAATCTCCCACTGTCCTTTCCCTAAGGGACAAGGTAGAACAATCAGTCCTGCATTCCACACTGGGAACTGTGTGCTGAGGTTGACAGTAAGGAATCCAAAGGGAGCCCAGATTGCCAGAACTCTACTTGCTTCAACTTATACTAAGCCCCAGCCCCCTATCTCAGAATTCCTATCCAACCTGCCAATCTGCACAGAGAGATGGTAACTATCAATACATCTAAGCAGAATATTTCTCACTTCTAAAAACAGACATAACTGTGATGATAGACAAAACCTAAAGAGTTAAACACATCATTCAATATATGTTATTGAACACACAAGTATGTGGTAAATTGAAAAATAAAGGTATATGCATGATAAAAGGAATCATTGAAGTGATGGTTGGACAGGGAACTAGTGACAAGAAGGAGGTTGGATTTTTTAACCTAAATTCCCTCCTGGCACCTTGATTAAAATGAAATGAACTGAGGCAGCCAAAGAGATTATTTTATTCAGATGAGTGTTATTAGCCTTTCTGGCTTATTTTCTCTATTATGCATTTTGCTGATGCTGACAGAAGCAGACAGGCTGGATAGAGAGGCAAAGCTGCAGAGGATTTATGGTCTGACAGTGCCATGCATAAAATCAGACCCTTGCTGACCCAGATAAGCCAGAGGATAGATTGGATTTGCTGGGGAAGGTGTTAAAAGAAAAAGGGGGTAAAAATCACCAAGGTAGGAACTGACTTGAAAACGATTCTGCCTGTAATGGTGGATGCTGGTTTTGTGACCCAGTAGTACAGCAGCAGCCTGAAGGTATCTTTCAAAGACAAGCGGGCAGGCAGGGGGTGGGCACACTTCTCTGGGCTTATCACAGCTCTGGCTTCAGCTTTGCCAGCAATGAGATCAGAAGAGGAGAGTTCAGAGACAGATAAAAGTGCCAAAGGCAAAAATAATACAGTCTACATATGGAGAAATGAGCTTTCAAATTTTCAGGGACCAGTGAGTACCACAAATTGTCTTTGGTAGCCTAGACAGATGATTAGAAAGGATTCAAGCAGTGGTAGACCCACCCTCTCAAAATAGCCTAAATTGTCCCTTATAATCAGGTTTGGGGCAAGAGCTGTATGGAAATAAGATTCTTGTGGCTCTGGATTAGTTCCACAGAGCAGAACCACACCCTTGGGGAGAATAGCATGCCCAAGAGCTAGAGCTTAGGAATCTGCTTTGAAGTGGAGAACTGAACTAGCACCATGTCTGACATGTATTAAGTGCTTAATCACGATTTCCTAAATGATTACAAGTTCTTGTGGGTTAGGTCAGAGAACCAGGAATGGCCCCCAGATATAAGCCATTGTAGACACTAACTGGACATGTCTCCATGAATTTATGTTAAGTGAGAGATTTTGCCTTCCTTTCAACCACTCCTATGGCACCATGTTCACAGCAGAAAAAAATGCAACTGGAGGGTCTTCATATCACTTAAGACAGATCTATGAATCCCATAAGACCATACATGGGGGTCTACAAAAGATTTGAATCTTTGCCATCCATATTTCTTGCCTAGTTTCTGATATCTTATTGTCCAGGGTCCTTCTCTGAGTCCCTGATCTCTTCTTTCATTCATTCATTTAACAAATATTAATTGAGCACCCTACTATGGGCTAGACACTGTTCTAGGGATAAAAGGATCAACATTCCTTTTTCTGACCTGCTTCTCCCATGTTTGCAGACTTCCTGGATCCAAGACATGGCTTTCCTGCTCCTAAACTGTGCATCAGCCACAACACACATCTTATCCTGGTCTTGCAGCTTGTGTGTACATTGGCTTGGATGAACCCATTGTGAAACCCTGATTTGGCCGACTTAGAAAATCTGCCTACTCACCAGCTCTATAGCCTCTATAGACCTGGGACCTTTCTTTTGTTTACCCCCCATGTATTGGTACTAGCATTCTCAGAACTATAGGGAGAAATAAATAAAGAGGCTATTAAACCCTCATGGTACAATCTACATGCTAGAGAACAAGGACTATGCGCCCCCAATATGATCCATAGAACTAAGGGCCTAGAAATTCACTTAGGTATTAAATGTGCTCCCTGAAAGCCCCCTAAAATAGGCTGTGATCACATCAAAGGCCTGAGCTGACTCATTTCTTCAATTAAACTAAAACACCATAACAAGAGTAAAAGACAGAACAAAGGTGTGATCAATGACCAAGGAACATAAAATTTTTATGTTTCTCAGCTTAAAAAGAATTCGTAACCACTGATATCATGTGACAGTTGGATCCACAAATTCCATAGAAAAACCTATGAACAACTCTACAATTATATCTTTGTTTTTTTCTTCTCTAGTTAATTAAGATGTCACGAGAAGCCCCATAAGTAATTATAGCACATGACAAACTTACAGAGCAAAAAAAAAAAAAAATACGCGCAGATGTGTTAGCAGATTTTTTAAATAAATGAAAACCTGGGAGATGACTGAGGCAGACAGTCTGGCTCACCCGTGGTAGTTCATTTTAGAGAAGTAAATACCTGTCTGTGCCAAAGTGGAATGATGTCACTCAGAAATCCACACACTTATTATCAAAGCGGTAACCACCCCCTTAAGAGCAAGCATCTCCCTGGCACCAGGAATGAGCAGAGAAGCTTGATCTACAGCCAGAAACTCCTCCTGGCTAGCAAACTGTACTTATGTATACCAAGTAGCAATAAGCCACTGAAAAGAAAGGGCATCCATAAAGATCTCCCCCTCCCAAATACCTGTCCCTGGGACAATGAGTCCCCTTACATGGCTCATAACAACAATGAAAAGGAGGAAAAAAATAAAATACTTGATGCTGTGAAACTATAGATCTAAATGGAATAAAGTCTACATAATCATCAGATTGGCTGCATGTGTCATTACCAGTTCTCATGCATTATTTGGATATTTAACTTGCTTTTATTAGAAGGAAGTCTCTTTTTGTGTGGGGGTGCAGAAGGAACAACCCCCAGGCCCAGTAAGGAATTCTCTTGAGGACAGGGTATATTTAGAATGTTTAATGAACACCTATCACCCAGAATAGGTGGGTACCTAATCAGTATTGACTAACAACAGATGCTAGAGCCAAAGCAATCCTGTAAGTGTTAAGCATAGAAAGACCATGATTCATTTAATGACTAGTTAATATCTTCAGCCTCTGCCAATCTTGCCTAATCAGCTGTTCCAGTGTGTGTATCTGTGCTCACACTCTGGGTGGCTACTGAATGACCAAATTTGTATGTGCACTGTGTGTGTGTGCTCTAAATTACAGCATAATATTAACCATGTTGATACTTTACTGGCTAAACTTTAAAGGGTTGAGTGGTATATGAGATGCTTAATACTTTACTGGCAAAACTTTTAAAGTTCGAGTGGTATAAAAGATGCCCTAGCCAATTTCCAGGTTAGTAGGACAAATTAACAAGTTCAGGTCCTTAAGGAATCTGGATCAAAAATGTGAAACCCCATCTATACTCTGTGGAAAGCACCCTGAACTATGGTTAAGACCCCAGAGTCTAAGCTTAGCTCTGCCACTTACCAGCTAGGTAACTTTGGGCAAGTCACAAATGCATTCTGGGTATCAAAATTTCTTCACCTGTTAAAAGTAAATGGAAGCCAGGTATGGTACCATGCCCCTGCAGTCCTAGCGATTTGGGAAGTCGAGGTGGGAAGACTGCTTGAGCCCAGGAACTAGACTGTAGTGTACAATGATTGTACCTGTAAATGGCCACTGCATACCAGCCTGGGCAACATAGTAGGACCTCATCTCTTAAATAAATAAATAAATAAATAAATGGGATAAATAGGGATAGCAGACCTGCCCTGCCTAACACACATGACTTTTGCAAAGATCTAGTCAAACAAGGTGATGACCATAAAGAAACTTCATAAACATGCAAGTGTTCTACAACTACATATCAGTATCAACCTCATTTCTTATTATTGTAACAACTATTATTACTCAACAGCCCACACAATGAATTCATACCCACTAAACAAAGTGACCAGAATCATGTCTGAAAAGACAAATAATATCTCAAAATTCCTGTTATAATAAACTTGTTTCATAAATTTCCTACTTCATTAGTATACTAAATAGAATACCCCTTTTTTTTTTTTTTCTGAAATGGAGTTTCGCTCTTATTGCCCAGGCTAGAGCACAACATTGAGATCTAGGCTTAACTCAACCTCCACCTCCCAGGTTCAAGAGATTCTTCTGCCTCAGTCTCCCGAGAAGCTGGAAATACAGGTGTGCACCACCACGCCCAGCTAATTTTGTATTTTTAGCAGAGACGAGTTTTCTCCATGTTTTTCAGGCTGGTCTCAACTCCTGACCTCAGGTGATCCACCCGCCTCAGCCTCCCAAAGTGCTGGGAATACAGGTGTGAGCCACCACACGCAGCCCATACTTCCTTTTTTTTAGAGAGATGGGGTCTTGCTCTTATTGCCCAGTCTGGAGTACAGGGGCATGACCATGGCTCACTGTAGCCTCAAACTCCTAGGCTCAAGTGGTCCTCCCACTTCAGCCTCCTGAAGTGCCAGGCTCACAAGTGTGAGCTACCTTGACTGGCCAGGAATACATTTTGTGGCTATTAACTTATAATCTGGTTCTCTGGAAATTCCCAAACTCAGTGAATCTTCTGTGCCTAACCTAGCTGAGACTTTAAACAAAAGACTCATGGCAAAGAGAAAAGGCCAGAGTGTACAAAAATAGAATCATGGAATTTCAGAGCTAGAAGGGACTTTCAAGATGGTCTGAAGTCTAGACCAAGCCTGTCATTTTCTGAGTAAGGAAATTGAGGCTCAGGAAGCATGAGGTCACACAGATAGTGGCAGAGCAAGGCAAGAATCCAGCTCTCCTGACTAGTAACCGTTTTCTTATTTCATTGTGGTGGTTATGACATTTCATTCAAAAAGCCCTTGGCATCTCAAAGGCCTAGTGCAGAGCTATTCTAAGACAACACATAACAGGAATACCAAGGGTCCATGAACCCAGAGGGAACAAAACTGCTGCTGCCTAATGGCGCCTAAAAGCATGTTGACACACTGCATGTGGTTACACAGGAAAGGCAAGTGAATAGGAAAAGCAGTTTTTAATCCCACCCCATTCTAATTTTGGACTGGCTCTGGGCACCTACTGGAGAGCTGGGCCACACCCCAGCCACTCTGTAAAATGACCCTTCAGTTCTTTCACTCTCTCTATTCTGAGGCCTCCAATAACCCCTCCTCTGCCTTCTTAAGTTCCATAAGAGATATCAGTAAAAGAGGACTATCAAGGAATAATCAAAATCCAGAAGTAAACCTAAGTGATTGGGGTCATTCTGTAACAAAAAAAATCTCAGTCTGGTGTAAGATGATCCCCACTAGTATCTCCCATCTCCAAGCAAGTATGTGATCTGAAGCCTTAAAAAGCCAGGTTCGTAAATGCAAAAGAGAGCAGTTTCTGTAAGTGTGAGGCTTCAAGACCCCAAATTACCTTTCATCAGAATCATCTGGAATGCTTATTTAAAATGTGGATTCTTATGTTCATCTGCCAGAGATTATAACTCACTAGGGGTGGACTCATGCCCAGGAATCTGCCTTTTAAATCAGCATGTAATTTTATGCACACCAAAAATTGAAAAACCAATGCTCTTAAAGCAATGTTATACAAACTGTGAAATACAACCCATTAGTGAGGTTTAAAAAAAATCAACTTACAGGTCACCTAGCATTTCTCAAAAGATTAAGCAGAAAACAGTAGAACAGAATAACAGAATAAAGTAGGCTGGGTGCAGTGGCTCATGCCTGCATTCCCAGCACTTTGGGAGTCTGAGACAGGCAGTTCACTTGAGGTCATCCTGAACAACATGGAATTTGAGACCAGCCTGGACAACGTGGCAAAACCTCGTCTCTGCCAAAAATACAAAAAAATTAGCTGGGCATGGTGGTATGCACTTGTGGACCCAGCTACTCAGGAGGCTGAGGTAGGAGGATTGCTTGAGCTCAGAAGGCAGAGGCTGCAGTGAGCCAAGATGGCACCATTATACTTCAGCCTGGGTAAAAGAGTGAGACCTCATGTCAACAACAACAAAAAAGAATAACAGAAAAAAGTAGAAAATCTAAGTATTGTTTCGTGAAAGTGTTGTTCTCAGCTATTTATGTGTATATATGTATATTCTAGCCTGTAGTATAAAATATAGATAGTCATGATCAAAAAATTGTGAAGTCACTGCTCCAGAATAATGGTCTTAAATTATGGGAGATAATTATATATCCCAGATCCTTTTGAGAATCTTTTTTTCAGTTACCATCCACAGGACTCTGCTTGATACTTTTTGAGAATCTGAGGATTCTCTTCTAAGTATTCTCTTCTAAAAGAAGGGAGGGAGGGAGGGAGGGAGGGAGGAAGGAAGGAAGGAAGGAAGGAAGGAAGGAAGGAAGGAAGGCAGGCAGGCAGGCAGGCAGGCAGGCAGGCAGGCAGGCAGGCAGGCAGGCAGGCAGGCAGGCAGGCGGGTAGGCGGGCAGGCGGGCAGGAGGGAAAGAAAGGAGGGAGAGAGGGAGGGAAACACTATAATTTGCATAGATAAATTCAGGGAGTACCTGAACGTCTAGAAGCCTATCCCCCAAGGAGTTCTCTTGAGGACAGTTCCTACAATGTCTGGTCACAGTGGGTACCCAATAATCACTGTATCATGCCAACAGTTTTCTCCCCATGCTCTGTAAATGACTGCCAGTGTCTTCCTTATATACCTGTAAGATAAGTGGTTCCACTACGTTGATTGTTTTCCTCTTATTTTTAGGGTGAGTAGGAATGCCAATATTGTGCCCCCAGTGATAAAGTCAATGGAAGAATATATACTTTATTCTCAAGTTGGTGAATTATTTGACCTATAAATGTACCCACAGACACAGAGGCCCCAGCCTCACCTTCTCTATATGACCAAAAGGACATAAAGTCCCTAGTCCCAGATGGAAGATTTTAAAAGGGTATAGACATTTAGAAATACAACCAACAACCCCAGCTTGATTATCAACACAGTCTCATCCTAATGGTTAAACCTATCAGTACATAGAAAGAGTAAAAATGAGTACAAAGGTTTTAGAAACCAGCCTTTGCCAAGTGAGGAATATAAAGAAGAGATGGAAAGTGGCAAGGTATAATGGGGGGGGGTGAAGAGAAATGGAAGAGTCAGGGAGGAAGGACCATTGAGAAGACAGAGACTCAAACCCCAAAACTATTCTAAAATTTCCTGATGCTTTTCAGTAATTTGTTTTCATGCGGTGGAAATTGGCACAGCATCCAGGATGCTTTGGGCCCATCTGTTTTTGAACTTAAGCTGTAGACAAGATTCAGAACAGCTGGAATCAGCAGCACTGACCAGGTTATATGTGTCTGGAGAAAGAAGCAATAAAATGAGTGTGTGGGAGATGAAGGAAGAAGGTTAAATGGGGCAGAGGAAGGGGAATCTGGAGGCCATTCCCAGACAGAGAGGAGAAAATGGCCAGGTCTTCAGAACTGATGCAAAAGAGCTACTAGAGAAGCCAAAGCATGTAACTGAAGAAAACCCAGGAGGAAAAATTTCAAGGGTGTCAGAACAGGGCACTAGCAAACAGTCTTACAAAAGGACTTAAAATTCTGCAAGTTTGGGTGTCAATGAGCAGTGCCCTGGGGCTTCATGTCTGAAAGGCCAGATCAACATCATCCTAAGGTCCTACATCAAGCATATTACATGAGCTGCTGGTCAATAGTTCACATAATCATAGCCTACAGCTGAGCAGATGCTGATGCTGATGCTGAATTCTTGGTTCGCTAAATGCAAAAGAGGTGATCAGGGAGAATGGCAAGAAGAACCTAGGAGTAGGCTTAGGAGAAATTGGCAAAGGTCTCAATCCATAAGATGGCTTGCCTAGAGACAGGGTTGGCCCAGAAGTAGGGGGAAATGGTTGGTTTGTTCACAGTGCATGTCTAGCCTACGTCTGCATCACTGATTTCTGCTAAAGCCCTGACTTAATCTATGGATAAGTGGGTTTCTCACTTCTCCTGAATCTGCTCCATCTTTGTCAAGAGAAAGGGTTTGGCAGTGAGAAATGTTCATCAAAACCCCATTCTGGAAGGGAAAACATTAAATACGAACAAAAGGTTGAGGGATGCTATGGTCTGAATATGGTTAGTTCCCTCAAGAATTCATGTTGAAATTTGATTGCAATTGCAAGTGGTATTGAGAGGCAGGGCTATTAGGGAGGTGTCTGGGTCATGGGAAGAATCCTTCATGAATAAGAAAGTATAAGATACTCTCGTGGAAGTGAGTTCTCACTCTTGTGGAACTGGATTAGTTTCTGAGAGAGTAGGCTGTTGTAATGCAAGCTTCCTCCCAGTGTTCACTCTCTTTGTACTCGTTTCCTACCTTTCAGCTTATCCCGCCATGTTGTCAGGCGGCACATGGCCCTCGGCAGGAGCTAAGCAGATGCTGAGCCCACGTTCTTATACTTTCTAGCCACCACAGTGGTAAGCCAAATAAACTTCTTTTCTTTATAAATTACCTGAATCAGTTATTCTGTTATGGCAACACAAAACAGACTAAGATAGGAAAGAAAGAACTAGTCAGCTAACTTTTGAACACTGTGTTTTGGCCTTCAGGGCTAAGAACAAAAAGAACTCTAAACTAGTATTAAAATCTAGTCAGTAGTCACCTTTTCAGAGACATAGGTTAGTAATTCTGAAACAACTTTCTGTACACTCTAGGACTGAGCAATTAAGTGAACATGTGTGATATGGTTAATAGGAGCCAGGTTTCTTACCATTCAGAGAACAGGAAAGGGGAGAAAATTAAATAAAACATGTGGTGTTGGATTGGAATGAAAAATACTGATGTGAACTCATAGGCTTTAATATATATAAGTAGATGGATAAAGAAATAGTTATAGAAATACATGGGGGGCTGTGTGTGTCTATGTGTACATACATATACTACTGCACCATGCCAAAAGTTTTCTCCCTATGCTCTGTAAATGACTGCTAGTGTCTTCCTTATATACCTGTAAGATAAGTGGTTCCACTACGTTGATTGTTTTCCTCTTATTTTTAGGGAAAATAAATCTACTACCTCTGTCTGCTGAAAGGGACTATAAATAATGGTACTTCAGTCACAAAGAGCATGTTTAGCATCTATGGTTTCTAAATACTATTTCCCAATAAAAGCAACCAAGGCTCTCTGATGAAACGGCCAACTTCAGAGCAAAGGCAAGGAAAGTACAAGGTAAGCCTGGAACAGGAACATCTTATAGTGCCATAAATAAGAAACTGCTCAAAGAATGATGGGGACATATCAGTAAGGCACAGGAGCCAGCTTGAAGGGACTCCACTGGCCAAATCTAGAATAATATGAACATTAAAATAAAGATGGTAAAGGTATATAACCTGTTGAATAAAATAATAATCCACAAGTCCACACTGATATAAACCAACAACCAGACCAAAAAATGGGGGTGATGGAAAAGCTCTTCCTTACAGTAGAATTTCAACTGATAAATGTAGAAGATGAAAACTGGGAAAATGACTATTTGGTAACTATCATAATAAAAACGGATTCAAGCAAGAATTATAATGGGTGCTAAAACTAGTGAGTGTAAGAGCTGAAGGGTAAGCCGATATTTACATGGTCTCAAAGTGTCTCTCCGCAATATATGGATTAATTACAAAGCTTAAAGAACAGCTTTACAGTGGAGAAACCCAGCAGACACAACTGTAACCAAATAGTCAAATTTAACATCACCAGTAATGGCACAAATCATCAACAAGTGCCTCTGATATGATGCACTGAGAAGAATTTGACATTACATTTTATGGTATTCCTGCCAAAAGTGTGTGACTTGAATCAAATCATAAGGAAATATCAGAAATTACCAGAAATATCAAGTTAAGGAGCATTCTTAACCATGACCCAACATAACTGGGTCAATGTAAATGTCTTGAAATATAAAGAAAGATTTGCAAATCATCTCACATGAAAGGAAACTAAAGAGATAAGACAATTGAATGAACTGCATAACCTTGGACTTCCTTTTGCCAAAAAGGACATTTTTAGAACAACTGGTAAAATCTGAATGTCTGTTGATTAGATAATAGTATCATATCAATCTGTGTGTCCTGATTTTGATGACTGTACTACAATTATGTAAAAGAACATACTTATTTTTAGTAAATATACCCTAAAGTATGCATGGATAAAAGGGCATCATGTCTGTAATTTACTCTCAAGTGTTTCAGAAAAACAAAATACATGTGTGAGAATTGGGTATAAAAAGGGAGAAGTATAAAGTAAATGTAATATTTTAACATTTTTGGGCAATCTGGATAAAATGGTAGTATACAAAAATTCTTTGTGCTATTCCTGCAATTTTTCTGTAAGTCTAACATTATGGCAAAATTTTTTTAATGTTTAAAGATTGCATTCTGGAGAAAAATGAAATCATTTCTCCCATCTCTCCTTTGGCAGTAAGTGTATGTTATTTTGTATTATCTTTTTCATACAAACCCTCTGTCTTCCACAGGACACCATGAGCTTCCTAAGGGAAGGAGCTGAGTCCTGTACTTCTTTGTGACTCCCAAACCTGTGGAGAACCTACTGGTCATTAGGGATGAGAATGAAGTCAAGTGCTTATTACTGATTCACATATAATAAAGGTGACTAACAGGGTGACTCATCACCCAACAATTCTGTCTCCTCAACCTTGAAGTCTATTCCTCATCAGAGCATACACACATATATACACACAAACTTAAAATATCTCCCATTAAATAGTAACTTCCATGAGCTAGAATGTCAGCTTATTCTTCTATGTTTAATTCCTTGCACAACTCTTGGCACAGAATAAATGTTCAATAAACGTTTGCTGAAATATTAAGTGAACCTCACATACCAGGATTGGTGCTCACCAAAACTTTTCATACGAATGGACAACAGCCAGAAGTGGACTTGTTTTCCAGAAGGCATAATAGTACAAAGATGGGCTGGGCGCGGTGGCTCACGCCTGTAATTCCAGCACTTTGGGAGGCCCAGGAGGGCAGATGACCTGAGGTCAGGAGTTCAAGACCAGCCTAGCCAACATGGAAAAACCCCATCTCTACTAAAAATATAAAAAGTAGCCAGGCATGGTGGTGTGCACATGTAATCCCAGCTAGTTGAGGGGCTAAGGCATGAAAATTGCTTGAACGTAGAAGGCAGAGGGTGCAGTGAGCCAAGATGGTATCACTGCACTCCAGCCTGGGCAACAGAGTGAGAGACTCTGTCTCAAAAAAGAAAAGAAAACCATACAAAGATGTTCTTAGCCTCCAAAAGAATAAGTGATTTTGTCAGAGACTTTCAAGCCAGTTTTTTCTTGCTAGAGTGGCTCAAAAACATTCCCAGATCTGATAAATTGCTTTTTTCATTTGATTTATGGTAAGAACCTTTCTGAAGTCTTCTTTAATTTGGTACCAAGAAAGCCTTCTAAAGATGTACTAAAGCCTACTATGATGTTTAAAGTAGGTTTCCTAAGCACTCATCATCTGGCTGGAAACTTGGTACGTATGCGTGGGGACTAGGGAATGGGGAGCAGCACTGAAGTCTTCATAAGATATATTCTCATCACTCACCTCTGTTTAATGATATAATTAATATCTAGCAAAATCAACACTGATAAAGTACAAGAATAAGGTTAAAGTCCAAGACAAAGCCCATAACAATAACCCATTAATCAGTATATCACACAAACCTGAGTTGCGTCCTTCAGAAGGCACTAAGGGAAAAGCACCTGTGTGCTCTTCCTGTGTGTACCTGCCTGTGTGATATGGTTTGGATGTTTGTCCCCTCCAAATCTCATGTTGAAATGTGATTCCAAACGTTGGAGGTGGGGCCTGGTAGGAGGTGATTGGGTCATGGGGATAGATCCTTCATGAATGGTTTAGCACTATCTCCGTGTTAAGTGAGTTCACGCTCACTTAGTTCACAAGAGATCTGGTTGATCAAAAGTCTGGGACCTCCCCCGACTCTTGCTCCCACTCTTGCCATGTGACATGTTGGCTCCCCAGTGCCTTCTGCCATGATTGTAAGCTTCCTGAGGCCTCACTAAAAGCAGATACCAGCACCATACCTCCTGTACAGCCTGCAGAACCATAAGCCAATCAAACCTTTTTTCTTTAGAAATTACCCAGCCTCAGGTATTTATAGCATTGAAAAAATGGCCGAATACACTGTGTGTCTATATGCACATATATCTAGGAATCTGTGGTAAGAAAGGGCACACATTTGGCCGGGTGCTGTGGCTCACACCTGTAATTCCAGCACTTTGGGAGGCCGAGGTGGGTGGATCACCTGAGGTTGGGAGTTTGAGACCAGCATGACCAACATGGAGAAACCCCAACTCTACTAAAAATACAAAAATTGGCTGGGCGTGGTGGTGCATGTCTGTAATCCCAGCTACTTGGGAGGCTGAGGCAGGAGAATCACTTGAACCCGGGAGGCAGAGGTTGCAGTGAGCTGAGATTGCGCCATGGCACTCTACCCTGGGCAACAAGAGTGAAACTCCGTCTCAAAAAAAAAAAAGAAGAGTTTTAAAGTGCACATTTCATTGTCTTTTTTCTTTATTTCAAGAGAAAAGATATTTTCGATGTGCTAAACAAACCTTTTGGAGGTTAATTAGTAGTATGACTAATTTAGTCATTGCTGCTAGTCACTTTCAAACAAGTAAAAAAAAAGAAAGGGTACACATTTTCACCCATTATCACAGACAACAGAAGCAAGAAAGAGGCTGACAAATCCAGTCCATGTATAAAAAGGGGTGAGGGAGGAGGAGGAGGAGGAGGAGGAGGAGGAGGAGGAGGGCAGGAAGTCAATACACCTAAGAAGCCAATCTTTTCTTAACTGTGCCTGCCTTCCTGGGTTCACCTCACTGTTTTAGAATCCACTCAATAGCCTGTGCTTTGTCTTGAAAGAAATCCATCTGAGACATCATGTCTACCTGTACACTACAGAAATCAATTCTGTACAACTTCCTCCTTTTGCTAAATCCCTGAGATGCTGCCTATAAATTCAAAGAATTTCAAGCATCAACAATAACCCCTACCCCCACCCTAGAATTTAGTTATGAACATCTGTTGTTTACAAGGGTTCAGGCTGAGAGCTGCCAGACTTGTTCTGCAACCTCTACTTTAACACAGAGGCTGCCAGGGAGGGATGTCTGAATTTCATGCAAGGATGCCCTGTCCCGACTGCTTAAGCAGGAATCAGCAAAGACAGCTCAGCATCCTAGTTTGAAGATAATCCTAGTTTGTTCGATTCATTTTTCTAATCCTGGCTCTTTAACCAGGTGCATCCTAAATATATTAAGAAGCAGAATTGTGCTCATTGATTCTCCCTGAATTTAAAATCCAATGAGCTATGATAGTGGCAATGTATAAAAGGAGGAGCTAGCAGAAAAGATGAACCTACTTCAACTCTGAAAAACCCAAACCTTACTTTTTTCTCATTCTCCCCAAATCCTTCATTAACACTGAGTCCTTCTCATGTCACTCTGTTTCTCCTCACTGTGTGATGCTTCTGTGCAGCATAGGAATTAGATATTAAAGTCTTTATTTCAATTAACTAGGGAATAAATCTAATTGAGAACATAACTATACTCTCTTTTACCTTTCCCTGACTGAACCAAGTACAAGTCCCTCCTGAGTACTCCACCTTTCTTCTCTTCCTGGTGACTACTGGAACCTGCTTTAAATGGGGTGCTATTTTTAGATTCCTGTGCACATGTGTTCTTATTATTCTCTGTCAGCCTGCCTGATTTTCCCCATTTCAGTTATAAAAGCATGTATGGCAGAGACTGTCTTTTCTTCTTATCTTGTAAACCCTCCCACTTAACACAGTCAGCTCCCAATAAGATGACAGCTTTTGCCTTGAAAAGAGAACTGGATCAAAGTAAATTCATTTAATTGGCTGTGAATTCCTGAGAATTAAAGATCCCAAGAACACATTGCTTAGTAGTAGTTAGACACATTACTTCCTGTGTCTGCTGTGGAATTATTATGGGGCTTATAGGAGCAGAGAAAATGAAAACTGAAAGCTCCCCACACACTAGCACTGTTGTCAAGGAACATGATCACCACTGTCTTTGCTCCATGGAACTGAAAGCCTGAGGTATAGCCTGCTGACATTCCAGTGGCAGATCCTAGGAGACAAAGGAAACTCTCAGGAGTCTCTAGCATCCTCCCAGTTACTCATAAAAGCATGTTTTGCTTCTGACATGCGCTCTTATCATTCCCTACCCTAAAAGGAAGACATAAAGCTATTTATTAGAAGCTTGGGAGCTTCTGTTTGGCCTCATGAGACAAACAACCCAGTAAACCATATATTGTTATACTCATGACTAAGGTTTATACTGCCCTGGCCTGCTGGCCTCGATGGTAGATACTGCAGGAAGCTGAATAGGACTGGCCTTCTTTTATTTGCCCAAGTCAAAATTGGGACCTGTGGGCCTCAAGAGTATGTCTTTATAGAAACTCAGCACTTTGGCAATGGGGCTATTAACTCTAAGGGGATAAGAAAATTGGAGAGTGGCTGTAGACAAATGCCCTCCTCCTCATGATTATAAGCCTGGATCTAAAAGTAACCCACCAAGGTTGAACTATATGACACCTTACAGAAAAAAACATACAATTGCTGAGTTTTTATAGGGAGTGACCATGCAATTACATAGAGTCACATAATTGCATATGTCCTACCCAATGTGGCCATACCATAAAAATCAGGGTAGGGGATAAATTTCTCATTCATGAGGACCCACAGGGATCTGAAGAAAATGGAAACTGACATATTACCTAGCCAAGCTTAGGAATGCTTAACTCTTAATGGAATGACCAGTGCATCTAATATACCAGTGTTTTCCTCAGTATAGCTGTGCTCAGGCCCAAATCCTGAAAACAGGGATAATAGTTGCTACCATTTACATTTACTATATGCCAAGCACTGTCCTAAGTATTTCACATTTTTATGAATTCACTTAACCAGCATTAACAACTCCAAAATGTAAGTACAAATATTATCCTCATTTTGCAAATGAGGAAACTGAGGTGATTAAAAACTTTCATCTAAAAATCACATAGCAAGTAAGTGAGGGAAATCCAGGATTGTGAACCCAGGAAATTTGGTTCCCAAAACCTGTGATCTTAACTACCAGGGTTGACCCTTCCTGATAATTATCTCAGCTACCATTTATTGAGCATCCATTAAGTCACAGACATTAGCTAGTGCTGTATATACATTATATATGTATATATAAATCCTTAGAAGAACCTTCAAGGTAAGTATTACTCTCAACATTTCACAGGTAAGAAACAGGCTAACAGGGGTTAAGTGATTTGCTTAAGGTCACACAGTTAGTAGTAGAAGAGACAGGATTCAGACCCAAGTTTTTCTGGCTCAAAGCTCTGGTTTTCCCCACTAAGTCACAAAGCTTCCCAAAGAACTTTTAACTACATTCTTATTCTCTTCCAAAGACTGGATCACCCTGTCTTGCTGATTCCCAAATGGCCTTCTGTGTCTCTTCCATCCTGCTTTACCAATGTGTGAGAAGTCTTCCCAACTCTTCCACCAAAAATGACTCAACTACGATCTAAGGTTCTACATGAACTGGGCCCATGCAAAACACACCAAGGAACCTTCTGTTAATTTCTCAACAAAGGCATCTTGAGCCATGGGGAAGGGAAGCCAATCCTTGCAACACCAGATGATACATCTGGGCAAAATCTTTCCTGAGGGAACAAACAGCTCCCAAATATGTCCAAAATGAGTAAGTGACGCACTGATCCAGGAAGTCAGGGGTTCTCCCTTCCGGCAGCTTCATGTTTCCTAGTACTTCCCTCCTGAAAGTCACTTTATATTCAAAGAGGAACTTTCTGGTCCTCCATCCTTTTCTGATTTGCAACCACAGCTATAACATTTCCCATGGCCACCTACTGACTCTATGCTTTTCAACCCAATGCTATCCTGTGAGACTGGTGAATAACTTTGAACTCAACTCCAGAGGAGGAATCCATCGGCAGTAGTGATGTAACTACAGAGATGGTGTGCATTCAAATACCGGGCCTGAGGCCAAGAACACAGACTCTACATGAATTTTTCTTTAATTAATTGTGTAACTAACCTCCCACTGAAAGGAGTATTGCAGGTTGAATGTCTACCAAATTCTTGAGATACCTAGGCCCTGCTCCCTCACATCCCTTCCAATAGTGACACAACTGATAACCAGCCAAACAAGTAGGTTTACTTTCTATGTCTACCTCCTGGATATTCTGCTAATTTAATATTAGTGAAAATTGGATATTGTCTTGTTCTTCTCTATCTCCAGTACCAAGCCCAATTCCTGATACATAATTAGGTTCTAAAATATATACTGAATGATGCATAAATAAATATATCATTTAAATTCCTTTATACACTCTATAATCTGAGTATCATAGATGATACAAAGGAAGTTTCCCCTTTGTCCTTCTAAACCCTTACTATCAGAAATCACAAATATATTTCCACAGTTTCAACCATCCCCTCTTTGTGCACATGTGCAAATCTCTACCAACAGCCAAAAAATCTCTTTAGCCCTGTATACAGCCATTCATTTTGTCAATCACTAGAAATTTCAGCATCAATACTCTTCCAAAGCCTTAAACTTAAAATCCAAAAACCAAATTTCTCATATTCTACCCCTTCAAAAACAATTCCTTCTCCTAACTTCTGTTTAAAATTTATATATTTCTTTTAAAGGTACCAATAAATTATTAGTCACCCAAGTCAAAAAGACACTTTACAGACCTCTTTCTTTTGTGGCTTCCAAGCTCACTGGAAACTTGAATCCCATCAGTCAGCAATTCCTGTAGATTCTTCATGTACCAGGTGCTTTCCATCTGTCTCTAGACTATAAGCTTTAGGAGTACAGGGGTGGTATCTGGCATGTGTCTGGCACATGGCAAGAAGATATATATTTGCTAAATGGACAGAAAGATAAATTCCTCTTCTTTTCATTCCTACCATCCCAACCTAATTTAGATCCGTATGATCTACTGCAGCAACTGGTTTCCTTGTCTCATGTTTCTTGTCATTTAGCAAACTACCACCAGGTTAATCTTCCTTAATCAGAGTTCATACATGTTTAAACCATCAGTGGTTTTTAGTGTCTATTGCATAGAGCCAAATCTATAATCAAGAGTCAAGGCCCTCCACAATACAAACCTATCTACCTTTGTCCATTTCCTCCATATCCACTTACTCTCCCAGCTAAACCATTCTACTCACTGTACCTCAAAAGTGCTTTGTTCTTTCATCTAGCTGTACCCCTTTTCTTCCTAGAACATCTTTCCCCTCCCTTCTTCTCCATCTATCAAGAGCCATTTTCTTTAAAGCTCTGTTCGAATCTCATTTCCTTATTGAAATTCCTGACCACATCAGCTGAGCCTCATCTCTTCTGTAGTGTATACTTGGTACTTACCACATATAGCCGTATGTTAAAGATTTGTATTCTTGTATTTGAATTTAATTTTACCCTGACTAGATTATAAATTCATATGAGAAAGAACTACTCCTTTTATTTCTTTGGATCTCTGTCCTCTATGAGTTTAGAACAAAACCTCTAGAACAGTCAACAAATATGTGTTGAGGAGAAAAAGAAGCTGGGAGAAACACTGCAAAGATATTGACAGTAGGTTATAAAATAGCAGAAGGTCTCTGCAAGGAACACAGCAGGATTGCAATGTAGAAGTATTCCTCTAAAAACTCAAGAGTAAAAAAAAAAGCTACTTAAAAAAATGAGCTATTAAAAGCAGGAGATCAAAACCAAGTGAGCTATGACTGAAAGGTAATTTACAGCAAGTCTATTTAAAAAAAAAAAAAAACAGCCAACGCATTATCAATTAGAGTCCTGCTGGGCAATATTAACACAAATTCCACTTAAAAAAAGACAACCAAAGGCTCAGCAACAAATAGGAATACATTTATGCTCTTCAAGGAGTCAAAGAAAATGCAAGAACATCTTCCCTAGAAAGGCTTCCTACCCTTGCATAATACTTTATCACTGCTCTTAATCAAATCAGGTTGACAGAATTTCAGATATTAGCAGGGTCTTCCCACAATTCACAGGGATGAGGGAAGCCATGCTACCCGTCTTAAATAAAGCAGAGTAAGGCAGAGTCAAATAATCGCTACAGTTCTATCTGTGGCATCTCTCATTCTCTGGGGGAAGGGGAAAGGAGAAGAATGGGACCAGAGGGTCAGACTCTGCAATGGAGTCAGAACTGTGCAGGCTTTAATGAGAATGTTTGTACTGAGCATAGTGTGGGAGAGGACAAAAGGTGAGCAGGAGCAGAGCAGAGTAGGAAGCAAAGCCAAAGGGTGACAGGGTAATGGCTTCCAGTGGAGGAAATGTCCAAAAGACAAAGAAAGCAGTTCAGCAGCATCCATCCCTAAAGGCAGTCACTTAGAACTGTAAGAAAATATCCAACTTAGCCCAGTATGAGTGGCTGAAAGCTAGCCAGGGTAAGAAAGTGGCCTGGAAAATGGTGAGATGAATCCATGTGGACCAAATTCAGCCCTGGCCAACCTGCCGCATCCCAAGTTGAACAGTTTCCACATCCCCGAGACGGTTCTGTCCAGAGCTGCTGCTGGCAGCTGCTCTCCTGGCAGCACAGGAAGACAAATTCATGGCATTGCTAGGCCAACAGCTGCTACAGCTCCGGGGGAGGTGATGAGTGCCCGCTGAGATGTTCTGGGCAGAGAATAAACTATTCTGGGATCAGTCCTAGAGTCAGCAAAATCAAGGCTACAGTTCACCGACTGAATGAAAATACAGTACTATTGTCACTCCAGAGACCCAGGAAACCAAGAACACTTTCTCTGTCCCAGCTTCTTTGACTTCCATTGATTCTTGCCCTCACATTTGGCCCCATCTTGTCTATTTCCAAGGGTATGACCTCAGTTTTGGCCCATATTAACCTCACCACTGGACTCCTTTCTTAACAGGTCCTCCTCCTTCCAGTCTTTCTGCTCCAAATGATCATATGCATTGTTGCCATAGTTACCCTTCCAAAGCACAGCCATAATTATGTTCCTTGCTCAAAAACTATCAATGGTCCCCATGCTTACAGAACAAAGCCCAAACCCTGTCGCCTGGCATTCACAGACCTCTTTAATCTTCTGGCCCCTATCTTTTCCAGGTTTATTTCACGATCACATTTATAATTCCTGTTCTTTGGCAAAATGGATGAGTTGTCCACCAGCCTTTGTCCCCACTTCTGTTAGCCTTTTCTAACACTGCTCTCTGTATCTAAAATGCTTCCTTTCCCATCTTTTCACCTTCTTTCTACAATTTCTGCATTGTCTCAACTGTCTTGCGCTTAAAGGATCAATACCTAGCATTGGCACTTTTATTTTTTCATTTCCCAGGCATTGAACTTGACCTCCCTAAAGCCCTCTTCAGTCCCCCAATCAGAAGAAATCTCTCTTCTTTGTGCACCTGTGGTACTCTGTATGGATGGGTAGTCATGGTCTTTCCTACACTTGTCCTTTCATTCACCACACATGGACAATGTGGTGGATGCTGCTGATTGTCCCCCAATATTTTCCCTTCTTCTATATTAATAGAAACTCTATAGTCACCCAGAATAATAACTACACTTCACAGGCTCCCTTGCAGTTCAGCAGAACCATGTGACTAAGTTCTGGCCAGTCAGATATGAGTTGAAGAGATGTATGTGCCACTTCCAGACTGCACCTTTAAAAAATAAGGCCATACCTACCCCTTGTCCTGTTGCCTTTCCTGCTGGCTAGAATGAGAACATGGTGGCAGTGAGCCATCTTGGGTCATACAGAAAGGACAACACTCTGGGGATGGTATAAGAAGCCTGACAGCCCTAGATGGCTAACAGCTATACTACTACGTGAGAGAAAATCAACCTCTGTCTTGTATATGCCATTATTACTTGGGGTTTATTACATCAGTCAAACTTATATCTTAACAAAATCAGACATGCCTAAGATGCCTTTCCTATGCCAAAATGTCAAATTTTCAGTTGCCAGCAAATGTTTCAAGCTTGGCTTGTGATGCGGACTGCCAGGTACCAATTCTGTTTCAGGAGGATGGCTGTCTCTGCACAGCAATGCTTGTGCTGTGCAAACATCTGAACACTTGGTTACCTTTTGCAACACAAAAACAAGTGGAAATGGATAAATCAAAGTGCTGTTACTAACGTTGCATTAAGAAGTAGAAGTCTCATCATTGTATTACTAAAATAAGGATAGAACTCATCAGCTATGTGGACTCTTGAAGTATTCACTGGACTTGAACAAGCAGGCCATGAGTTTAACTATGGAAAAATAAACAGAACTAAAGACAAGGTATACAGTGCTAACAATATATCAGGTGACGTATAATTCAGAATGTCACATATACACTTATTTATAATAATAGAACCCACCTACTCCACATACAACTGTAGTTAGACATTCAACCATTTGACTTCTGTATACATTTTTAGGAATAAATTATGCATGAAGGTAGGATGTTGCCTGAGCCTCTCTTATGGAGTTTCTCACCACCTTGTCTGTATTAAATGCATTTGTACATATGTTCTATCTCCTCTTCTGCCAGGCTGTACTATATGAAATTGCCTTTTTGACTTACAAAAAACCCAGCTATTTCACAGGTTTCACCCTAAGAGGTTGAAAGCTTTTCGGTTTGGAGCTCATCTTAGTCATCTTTGCATCTCTCACAATATCTTATACACAAGAAGGTATCAATAAGAAATTGCTCTTACAGGTCTTTTTTTGTTTTTTCTTTTTTTTCTTTTTCTTTTTTCTCTTTTTTTCTCTTTTTTTTTTCTTTTTTGAAGAATAAAAGAGAGAAAGAAAGAGAAAGAGAGAGGGGAAGTTTTTTTTTTTTAAGAGAAAGAAAGAAGTAGAATAAAAGAGAAAAAAGAAAGAAAGAAAAAGAGAGAGAGAGAACAAGAATCTTGCTCTATTGCTCAGGATTTCATTTAAATCTGTGAAATGCTTATGCAATTACTAAAAAGTGATTTATTTCCTATTATGTGATCACTTTTAGAATAGGTATAATATAATATTGAAAAAAAATATATGTTTTGTGGATATGGGGTGGTAGGTTCTGTAAATATTTATTAAATTTGCTTGTTGCAGGTCTGAGTTCAAATCTGTTTTTTTTTCTTTTCCTTTCCATCAGGTTGGTAGATCTACCTCATCCCTTTATGTTAAGTCTTTGTGTATCCTTGCCTATAAGAAAGGTTTGAATACAACATACCAATGGGTTTTAACTTTTTATTCAGTTTGTCTAAGTGTATGTTTTGATTGGGGCATTTAATCCCTTTAAGTTTAGGCTTAATATTGATATATGTGAATTTAATACTGTTATTTAAGTCTCACTAGCTGTTTGCCTGTTAGTTGATGTAAATTCTTCATTGTTGTAATATTCTTTACTTTTTGATAAGTTTTTAGGATAACTGATGCTGGTTGTTCGTTTTTGTGTATAGTGCTTCTTTCAGAAGTTGTTGCAAAACAGGCCTGGTGGTAACGAAGTCTCTGAGTTCTTGCTTGTTCGCAAAAAATTTTATTTTTCCTTGGCTTATAAAACTTAGTTTGGCTGGATATGTGATTCTGGGTTGAAAGTTTTTTTCTTTAAGGATATTAAATATTAACCCCCACTCTCTTCTGGCTTGTAGAGTTTCTACTGAGAGATCTGCTGTGAGTCTGATAGGCTTCCCTTTATG
>CAUYQU010032183.1:0-35836 GCA_963574635.1 Cheracebus regulus
ATAGTATTCCATGGTGTATATGTGCCACATTTTCCCTGTCCAGTGTATCATTGATGGGCATTTGGGTTGGTTCCAGGTCTTTGCTGTTGTTAACAGTGCTGCAATGAACATTCGTGTGCATATGTCCTTATAGTAGAACGATTTATAATCCTTTGGATATATACCCAGTAATGGGATTGCTGGGTCAAATGGAATTTCTATTTCTAGGTCTTTGAGGAATTGCCACCCTATCTTCCACAGTGGTTGAACTAATTTACACTCCCACCAACAGTGTAAAAGTGTTCCTATTTCTCCACATCCTCTCCAGCATCTGTTGTCTCCAGATTTTTTAATGATCGACATTCTAACTGGCATGAGATGGTATCTCAATGTAGTTTTGATTTGCATTTCTCTAATGACCAGTGATGATGAGCATTTTTTCATATATTTGTTGGCCTCATATATGTCTTCTTCTGTAAAGTGTCTGTTCATATCCTTTGCCCATTTTTGAATGGGCTTATTTGTTTTTTTCTTGTAAATCTGTTTTAGTTCTTCGTAGATTCTGGATATCAGCCCTTTGCCAGATGGGTAGATTGCAAAAACTTTTTTCCATTCTGTTGGTTGCTGATTCACTCTAATGACTGTTTCTTTTGCTGTGCAGAAGCTGTGGAGTTTCATTAGGTCCCATTTGTCTATTTTGGCTTTTGTTGCCAATGCTTTTGGTGTTTTGGTCATGAAGTCCTTGCCTACGCCTACGTCCTAAATGGTTTTGCCTAGGTTTTCTTCTAGGGTTTTTATGGTGTTAGGTCTTATGTTCAAGTCTTTAATCCATCTGAAGTTAATTTTAGTGTAAGGTGTCAGGAAGGGGTCCAGTTTCAGCTTTCTGCACATGGCTAGCCAGTTTTCCCAATACCATTTATTAAACAGGGACTCCTTTCCCCATTGCTTGTTTATGCCAGGTTTGTCAAAGATCGGATGATTGTAGATGTGTGGTGTTGCCTCCGAGGCCTCTGTTCTGTTCCAGTGGTCTATATCTCTGTTTTGGTACCAGTACCATGCTGTTTTGATTACTGTAGCCTTGTAGTATAGTTTGAAGTCTGGTAGTGTGATGCCACCTGCTTTGTTCTTTTTGCTTAGAATTGACTTGACTATGCGGGCTCTCTTTTGGTTCCATATGAATTTTAAGGTGGTTTTTTTCTAGTTCTGTGAAGAAGGTCATTGTTAGCTTGATGGGGATAGTGTTGAATCTGTAAATTACTTTGGGCAGTACTTTAACATTAATGATTCCTATGCAGATATAGATTATTTTGAAAATGAAGAGTCCACACCTTTCACTTGTGCAGATGATGAATCTCTGAGCATTGCAGAGGCTGCTTCTGAGTGGAGGAAGAGCTGCCCTTCTCTGTGCCATGCCAGTCTACGCCCAGGTTGTTGTTCCTCGTCTTCGGTGCAAATGGTTCCTAGTCAGAGTTTGTTAATTTCCACTCCACGGTTAATATGCAACCCTGTAGACCATTTCATAATTCCTCGAGATACAATTTCAGAGAATTCAGAATTTATCCAACATACATTACTAATAAGAAATCCTTCATTCAAGAAATTGAATGCCCCAGACACAAATGGGCCCAAGTAAATAATTAGTGTAATATGAATCCCTAGAGTCCCAGCCATTTATGTTCCTTATCGTTGGTGAACATTTACAGTGTCCAGCAACAATGAATCTTTAAAATCTCCTATTAAAGAAGGAGAGGGACAGGTTTTCAGCATCTTTCGTGATCAACACCAACCCCTTCCTCCACTGTCTGTTTGCATAGTACAACAATGTTCACAGATGGAAAGGGGCCCTGGCCCCCAAAGGAAACCTCTAGACAGATGGTTGACCCAGGTGAAGCTGTCAATGAAATTGACAAAAGGTGGGGAAAAGATGAGAGGGATCAAAGATATGAACCTTTCTATTCCATTGGCCCAATCTGGTATCCTACAGAAGTGAAAGATTTTCAGCACAAAATTTAGCTTCCACTAAGATCACCAGACCCAAACTTATTCATAAAAGTGATACATTTATTCACTCAACAAACACACACTGAGTACTTTCGTTCGAAGTACTCCTCTAGCTGTTGCAGACCTATCCTTAAGCAGGGCACTGCGCCTGGTCTAAGCACCTCCTTTGCCAGTTAGGAGGTGTTTTCCCTCCACGTCAAAGAATCTGGGGGCAGTTCCTCGGTGCCCTGGACTAAGGCTTCCTACGTTTACATCTCAGCTCCATGTAACCCACAGCAGAGATAGCACTGCACCCACGCATAGTGCCCTCAGTAAATTCAAGCCATAACAGCTGCATTGACAGGCTGGGGTACCCTTCCTGATGTCACCGAGGTGCACTGTCACTTATGTTGCAGTACCAGGGACCCTTCGGGGCCTTTCAGCCCTCTGCTGTGTCTGCCCGGTGTGGGCAGCGCCTGGATCACAACCTCTGACCTCCTCATGGTGTTTTATGTGCTGTATTCTCAAGCAATGGGGGACACTCTGCATTCACCTGAGGTGCACTGATGGATCTTTCTTTTTTTCTTCTTTGTTTTTTTGGAGATGGAGTTTCCCTCTTGTTGCCCAGGCTGGAGTGCAACCTCTGCCTCCCAGGTTCAAGCGATTCTCCTGCCTCAGCCTCCCGAGTAGCTGGGATTACAGACATGCGCCACCACTCCTGCTAATTTTTGTATTTTTAGTAGAGACGGGGTTTCTCCATGTTGTTCAGGCTGGTCTTGGACTCCTGACCTCAGGTGATCCGTCCACTTTGGCCTCCCAAAGTGCTAAGATTACAGGCGTGAGGCACAGGCCCGCTGGCTCATGTTTTTGGATGAAAATAAGTATGAAAACAGCCCGAAGAGCCTTGGGGTGGACTGGATTGAAGGCCCCTCGCAGATGTAAACGATGTGGTTGCAGAGCATGGCAGAGGCGAGTGGGACGTGACCGCTCCACCACTTGGTTCTTGAGTGGGTGGCACAGTGGGGAGTGAGGCTTTCCTGGGTCTGGGCCCTTGCTGGGGTCGCCCGGCCTCGCAGCTCTGCCTGAGCAGGGACGGCGTCCCGGGCCTCAGGCCTGTGCAGCTGCTGCTCCCGAGGCGGGGAGGATCTCTCCCCGCAGCTCAGCCCCTCCTTTTCCCGGCTCTCCGCTGGAAGAAGTCACCAGTCCAGGTCCCGCTTGCTGTTTCCTGGCCCCGCTCTGTCGCGTATTCTGCGCTGTTTGACCTCTCTGTTTTATCGCCTTCTTCCTGGCTGGAGCGGAGGCTCCATGAAGGCAGAGCATCCGTGTCCCTGGTTCGCGCCGCGCCTCAGGCCTGGCGCGCTGCAGGTGCTCAGCAGGCACCCACGCCATCAGTGCGCTCCGGTCATCGAGGCTGTGAGACCGCTGGGGCAAGTGACGAGTCACGACAAACTTAAAAGTCGCTTTTAAAAAATGTTTCTGGGACCTTTCACGGGCCTGACTTAACTCAGAAAATAATATTAATCGGTAGATAATACACAGAAGCCCCTTCAGGCTAATGAGCCACTGGGCTAAAATAGAGACATTGAGAAGAAATGAGAAGAGGAACCAACCGTCATGCCTTCACTTCTTCTACATAGACAAAGGCTAGAAATCCGACGATAAAATAAACTTTCCATGGTCGAGCTCAAGCAGATGTGCACAGAAGAGAGAAAGCCAGGCAAGGTGGCTTTGCTGGAGGGCTTTTGGCAGAGAGACTCCGCCTCCCACGGGAACTTCTCCGTCTTCCCAAGCCCGGAGTGTTCTGGGAATAGCAGGGTCGTAATTTTGTTTTTAATGGTGTGTAATGCCTTGCCTTTGATATTCATTTGCTCTTATCCCTCGTATAAATCCAGTTTCAACTCTGTATAAGTGAGGATACTCCAGCCATTCTGTGTGACTTTGTAACGCCTTCTTCTGTGCTGTAACGGGAGCCTAGGCCGAGAGAAGGCGGGGCCGGGAAACTGTGACCCTGGGAAGGGACTCGCCGCGCCTTAGGGCCAGTGCAGAAATCCACAGGGAGCAGCCGAGTTTTGCTCTTAGGAACCATGAGAATCCAACTTCTTCTATGGGAGATTAAGTGCATGCATTTAGTGTTGGTATCAAATAGAAATGACCACAAATTGGAAGCTTCTTAGGCCATTCATCCATTTTAAAGGCAAATTAAAATTATATGACAGTAATAAAACTAAAAATTTTAAAGGATTCATTAATCATGGAATATATTTTGGTATAAAATGTAACATAATTATTTTAGGTTTCTCAGTTATTCTTAGTTTTTCTAATTTAGAATACTTGGGGCACAGAGTTACTGCTTATTAACATGGAAACTGCTGGAATGTTCGGTCCTGGGTTCCGTGACATGTGTTGCTGAAAAACAGACGCTCTGTGTGACCTGTTTCTAGAAGCTGGGTAACAGTAAGTGAGCTATTTTAGTGGGATTCAGTAAATGGTCAGATCCTATTTTTTTTTAACCTATTCGTATTGACTTACTGCCGCATTCCTCATTCTATACGTTTCTTTCTTTATGAACTTGAATGTAGTCAATTCTCTCCTGTGGCTTAGATGAGGGGCTGCCAAATTGTTATTTAAAAAGACCAAATAGTAAATATTTTTAGTTCTGCAGCCTTCGCAAGATTCAGCTCTGCCTTTGTAGCGTGAAAGTAGTCACAGACATGAATGAACGGAGCCTCCAGCATACTTGACCTCCAAAGGCCGGTGCTGGCTGGCTTTAGCTTGGGCCAGCTTGCTGACACCTGTGTTGGAGGAATGTGATGGTTTCCTGCCCGAGAGGAGCTTTCGTTGTGGTGGAGACAAGGAGTTGGGAGAAAGAGTTCCAGGGGACACCACGGATGCGGGGAGAGGTCAGCCCACGGGAGCCGCCAGCGCGTGCAGGTGCAGAGGACCACGAGGGCAGCCCCACGTTGAGATTTAAAGATAAGCATTTTATTTAAAATACAATTACATGTTATCATTATTCTAATTTTAATTACCAACCAGTGAAAACAAAATGAGCTGGGAAATTCACTGATGAAAATTAGACAGAAGCAGTAAACACAGGAGCTCAGCTTCCGGGGTATTTTCCAGACATACATTGTCACTGTTTTCATGCTAAGCACCACCTGAGCCTCGAATGTGTGCAGATGCACAGCTAGGCATTAGGCAGCTGGTGGCCATGCGCCAGGTGGACTGGGTTATCGCGTTCATGGTGCTGGCCTTCCGGGAGGGGAAGGAGAATGAACAGACAAGTCAGGCACTGGGTCAGGGTGTGCCTTATGGGAATTTAGAGCAAGCCAGGAGGACCCGGGGCAGCAAGAATGAAATCCCCAACCAAGTGTTTACCTTGCTGTGTCAAAGGAGAACAGAGGCCAGGACAGCCAGGGATGAGAGCATGGTGTGTGAGACCAGGGTGAGCAGGGTAGCTTTTGAATTGTGTGTAAATGAGATGAGAGCCAAGGAGGATTTTGCACATCTAGGAGGGAACGTTCCAAACCTCGTCAGCCTGATAAGAGCTCACTCTGGCTGATGTATGGAGGGCCAGTTCCAGAGAGGCATGGTGGATACAGGACAGAGGTAAGGGGTCCTTATGATGGCCCAGGTGACTGTCAATGGTGGCCTGACCCCAGGTGTAGATGATGTCTCATGGGTCTATCCCAGGAGCCTAGATGTTCCCACCCCAGGGGCCCCACTTTTCAGGATGCCTGAGACTCAGCTGCTGACAATCACAGATTCCCTGCCCTGCTGTGAGTTGCTCACTCCTGTGTAACAAATCAACCCAACACAGTGTAACTGGAAACAGCAAATGTTCATCTCACACAGTTCTTGGTGGGGCTGGAATCCAGAATGGCCTAGCCACATGGAAGCTTCTCAGGAAGTCACAGTCCCCTTCAGGCTCCCTGCAGGGTCTGCTTCCGGAGTGGCCCCTCACGCGGCTATGGCAGGACCCTCGATGCCTCAGCACGTGGCCTCTCCTCAGGGCAGCTTGAGCGTCCTCCTGACATGGCTGCTGGCTCCCCTGAGTAAATGATCCACACCAGGCAGAGGCCACGATCTGGTTTGTGACCTGGGCTGGCAGGGCCACACCATCACTCTGTGCCTGCTGCCTTCACACAGACCAAGCCTAATACCCTGGGGCTGCTGAGGGCACGACACAGGAGACTGGACCCCGAGGGCCACCCCGAAGACCAACTGCCCTCCCCATTCTCACTGGTCAGGTCTAAGTGAAATCCCAGAGGTCTGCATTTTAAACAAGATGCCGTTTTATTTTGATTCAGAGAATGTGTGGCTCTCGCTTTGAGAAACTCTGGTGTGGATAAAGACAGTTAATATTGAAGAATATTAACTGTGAAGAACCAGCAAGTGAGACTTGAGTTTCAGGAAGGAAGTCACTCTCCGACTACCCTTCCAACAGCAACCACGACACCGTTCCCACAGCCCTCTCAGGTGCTGCACAGTTATTATACGCCATCAGCTCGGGTCTATTTCACATCAAACCATCATGGGCTACTCCAGGGGGAAAATTACCATAGCTGTATCTTCTCTCCCTCTGGCTGTTGCAAGCAGACCTAAGCCAGTTTGGAACACATAGTTGCTTTGTGGTAGCTAACTGTAACTATAGAAAACTTTAGATGGATGAGAATGAACTCACCAATTCTCTAACCTCATAATGTAATTACATTGAAAAAACACTAGACTCAATTAGGCTACACCCATGAAACCTATTAAATACAACTTATTAACAAGCAGGTTTAAAAGTTCCTGTAACCAGTTCTGTAGGCTTAATGAAGTCCCAGCCACTTCCTTGAAATGAGATGAGCTGGACCTTCCAAATGGCAACAGTTCTCAAAAGTGCTGGGAACTATTAATAATGACACCAAGACTCTGTGTGTGACCAGAAGGTCCTGGGCAGAGCAGCAAACGTGCTCATTGTGCTGGTGAATTCGATGTGTCAACTGGGCTCAATGGTTGGATCAGGTACCAGCATAGGTTTTGCTGTGAAGGTATTTATAGATGCCATTAGCATTAAACCAGAAGACGCTGAGTGAAGCCCAGTATCCTCTGTAATGTGAGTGATCCTCATCCAATCAGTGGAAAGCCTTAAGAGCAAAGACTCAGGTTTTCCAGGAAGAAGCAATTCTGCCTTAGGGGAGCAACAGAGAAACTCTGCCGGGGTTTTCATCCTGCAGATTTTGGGCCCAAGCCTGAAACACCAACTCTGCCCGAATGTCCAGCCTGCTGGCCTTCCCTGAAAATGTCAGAGTTGTAGCTGCAACTACTGTGTGAGCCAATTACTTAAAATAAATCTCTCTCTCTTTGTCTCTCTCAATCTCCCTTTCTTTCTGAATGTATATATCTCCTACTGGTTCGGTTTTTTCCAGGAGAATCCTGACTAAAATATTACCCCATTAGGCAACAGAAACCTCCCTAACTCAAGGACTGAACAGAGGGTGGCTTAGCAGGCATGCCTCAGCTGTATCCTCCAGGTCCAGAGAAGCTGCTGCTACATTCTTATCCTCCATGTATTCAAGGAGGGAAGCATCTCTCGAATGTTTTAACTCATCTGCATAATCCTGGACACAACTACTTTCCTCAGTGAGAATGCAGACATTTCTAATGTTATCCATCTGACACACTCCACTGTTTTTGCCAATTAAACTCACCTCTGATATGCAAAAGAAGACAATTAGCAAACATCTTCTTGGGCCGAAGAGTCGACAATGGCCATCAGAGAAATGCTAGCAGACCTCCCGCGCCAGTGTTGCATTCTGCCCTTTCCTGGGCTGCAGCGCATCCCCAGAGAGCCTGCTGTCTACACTGCAGCCCATGAAGGTAACTCACAGTGCTGGGGTTCTCCTAAGCTGGAGCCTTCAGCTCCTCCCTGTGTGAGCAATGGCGCGGTGAAGTAGGATTTGCACGTCTTGAACATTTTTTTTCCTGTATGAGCAAATAAGCCTCTGCAAATCCAGATTCCTTTGTCTTGGTTCACCTGTGCTGTGATCACACAACACCTGAGAAGGAGTAGAGTCTAAGGAGCAGGAGTTTGTTTTTCACAGTCCTGGAGGCTTCAAGTGGAAGATCCGGGCAGGAGCATCTGGTGAGCGCCTTTGTGCTGTGGCCTCACACAGTGGAGGGTGGAACATCCCAGAGAGGGCAGGTGGGGACTGAACTCCCTCCTTTATAAGGCACCTGACCCGCCCTCATGAGTAGAGCTCTCACATCCCGATCACCTCCAAAGGCTCCACCTCTTCATACTATAGCAAGGGCAATAAAATTCCACCATAACCTTGGGAGGGGACAATCATTCAAAACCTAACACCCACACATGAGACAAACTCAGCTTTTTATAGAATGAAGCAGTGTTTGAGGTGAAGAGATGACGGGAGCTGTTTTCCCTAGGCCTTATCTTTGGGGGATTCACACCTTACAGTTGCACCCACAGATCGTAGTTGATGGGAGTTCACATCTCACAGCTCTACCCCTCTCAAGATTATAGTTAATGGGGATTCACACCTCAAGCCGCACCCCCTCAGATCATATTTAGTGGGGGTTCACACCTCACAGCTCTACCCCTCTCCAGATTACAGTTAACGAGAATGCACATTTCACAACTGCACCCTCCAGATCATATTTAATGAGAGTTCACACCTAACAGTTCTACTGCCCTCCAGATTATAGTTAATGGGGGTGCACACCTCACAGCTGGTGTTCTCTAGAGGGACAGAACTAATAGCAGATATATATATAGATAGATAGATAGATAGATATAGACAGATATATCTATATATCTATATAGACAGATATATATATATACACATATATATAGACAGATATATATATATATACACATATATATATAGACAGATATATATATATACACACACACACACACATATAGGTAGAAGATATACACACACACACACACACACACACACATATGTATACAAAGGGGAGTCTATAAAGTAGTGTCAGCTCGCAGGACCCCAAGGCCCCACAACGGGCCAGCTGCAAGCTGAGGAGTGAGGAAGCAGTCCAAGTCCCAAAGCTGAAGAAGCTGGATTCTGATGTTGGAGGGCAGGAAACATCCAGCACAGGAGAACGATGCGGACGGGGAGGCTAAAGCAGTCTAGCCTTGCCGCATTTTTCTGCCGCTTTATATCCTGGCTGTGCTGGCAGCTGACTAGATAGTGCTCACCCGCATTAAGGGTGGGTCTGCCTTTCCCAGCCCACTGACCCAAATGTTAATCTTCTTTGGCAGCACCCTCACACACACACCTAGGATCAGTACTTTGCACCCTTCAGTCCAATCAAGTTGACCCTCAGTAGTAACCATCACATTCTCAGATCATAGTTAATGGGGGTGCACATCTCAGAGCCGTATCCCCAGATCGTAGTTAATGGTGTCATATCTCATACCTGCACCCCCCGATCATAGTTAATGAGGGTCACATCTCACAGCTGCAACACCCCTGATCATAGTTAATGGGGTTCATATCACATAGTTGCACCCCTCCGTATCGTAGTTAATGGGGTGCACATCTCACAACTGTACTCCCAGATCATAGTAAATAGGGTCATATCTCACACCTGCACCCCCCAGATAATAGTTAATGAGAGTCACACTCACTGCCACACCCCCAGATCATAGTTGATAGGGTCACATCTCACCATTGTACCCCCAGATCATAGTTAATGGGATCATATCTCATACCGGTATCCTCCCAGATCACAGTTGATAATGGTCACATCTCACAGCTATACCCCCTCAGATCATAGTTAATGAGGATCACATCTCACAGCTGTACCCCCAGATCATAGTTAATGGTGTCATATCTCATAACTGCACCCCCTGATCATAGTTAATGAGGGTCACATCTCACAGCTGTGGCCCCCCACATCATAGTTAATGGAGGTCACATCTCACAGCTGCACCCCCTCAGATCATAGTCAATGGGGTTCACATCTCACAGCTGTACTCCCTCAGATCATAGTTAATGGGGGTCACATCTCAGTTGTACTCCCCCAGATCGTAGTCAATGGGGGTCATATCTCGCAGCTGTACCTCCCCAGATTATATTTAATGAGAATCACAGTTGTACCCCCAGATCATAGTTAATGGGGTTCACATCTTACAGCTGTACCCTCTTCATATCATAGTTAATGGGGGTCACATCTCACAGCTGTACCCCCAGATCATAGCTAAAGGGGTTATATCTCACACCTGCACCCCTTCAGATCATAATGAAGGTCACACTCACAGGTGCACCCCCAGACCATAGTTAATGAGGGTCATGTCTCACAGCTATACCCCCAGATCATAGTTAATAGGGGCACACATCTCACAGCTGCACCCCCGAGATCATAGTTAATGGGGGGTCATATCTCACAGCTGTACCCTTTAGATCATAGTTACTGGTGGTCACATCTCACAGCTGCAGCCCCAGATCATAGTTAATGGGGGTAACATCTCACAGCTGTATCCTCCAGATCATAGTTGATGGAGGTCACATCTCACAGCTGTAACCCCCAGATCATAGTTAATGGGTCACATCTCACAGCTGTACCCCTCCCAGATCACAGTTTATGGGGGTCACATCTCACAACTGTAACCACCATATTATATTTAATGGGCATCACATCTCTCAACTGCACTCCTTCCGGATCGTAAGTAATGAGTGTTATGTGTTTGTGTTATTGTGTTCCCCCAAAAGCTGTTGAAATAAAAACCTCAGTACCTACAAATGCCATCTTTTTTAAAACTAGAATCTTTGCAGATGACCAAGTAATGGTGAAGATGATTAGGTTGGACCCTAATCGAATAACTGGTGTCCGTATTAGACGGGAAAGTTTGGACACAGAATCAGATCTACAGAGGGAGAAGATGGTGTGAAGACATGGGGAGAAGACGACCATCTACGACCCAGGTAGAGATGCCTGGCACAGAGCCATCCATGGAGCCTACAGAGGAGGTGGCCCTTCTAACGCCCTGACTTCAGACTCCTGGACTCCAGATCCGAGAGATGACGCATTTCTGTGGTTTTAAGCCTCTCAGCCTGTGACACTTTGCTGCCACTGCCCTTTGCTGTGGGGACTCACTTGGTGGGAGAGGGTGGCTCGGAGGGAGAGGACCCTGCCCCGTGTCTCCCCACACACTCACACTGGCTACTCTTCTCGCAGTTATATCTGCGAGGATGCAAAGCCATCCTTCCCTTTCCCTACTGGGAAGTCCTGGGCATTTCCAGCACAACAGAAATGCCTGTTTCTTCTTCAATGTCCAGTTGCTTCCCTCATCCTGCTGACTGATCCTGGTCAGCCGAAGCCTTCATCTTTGATATATCTGTGATGCTCACAGATCAGAGATGGTATTTCAACTTGACTTTTCCTGGAGCTGGAATCTGCTAAGCAGATAGCCCAGAGCACACTGGAGTGATGCAAATGTTGAAGAACCCAGGGATAGGTAGAGCTGGCACAACCCCTGTGTGCAGTGTGTCCTAAATGTCACTGACCTGTTCATTTAAAATGAGTTAACTTGATATTTGTGAACGTTATCTCAATTACTTTATGACCCTGGTGAGCGTTTGAATGCAGACAAACCCACTCTCTTTTCCACGAGCTCCTTGTCCAGCTCATGTTGAGCCAGACTGTGGCCTGCAGGTAACACTGGACACAAAGAAGGACTGGGCTCAAAATACTCATCTCCTCTTAGTTTTCTGAATCCAAAAGTAGGATCCAAAGGTCCTAAAGCAATCCAATTAGCCCTGAGGAAGGTGGACTAACACAGCAGCCACCTGTGTTTCCAGCTAGAACTTTCCTCAGCAAAGCAGAGACATCAACAGCTGAAATGCTAATCAAGAAAGTTCAATTTTCCATGAGTTTTTTTCTCCCAATAGAGTAAGCTGATGTAGAGAAAAACCCTCTCATTTCTGTTTGTGGGTGCTTTTTGTTACAGAAAAGGGCATTGTAAGAGAATTGGACTTGCACCTAACTGTACAGTGTCCAGAATTTAGAAATAAAAATTCTGCACTTAAAAAGCAAAACTGACTGAAATGTGTCACCTCTTTCTGGCAACTCTGACGTGGAGAGAAATGTCAGGAGCCGCCACTGGTCTGTGGGTGCTGGAAAAGAAGAGCTCAGAGTGAGTTCTGAAGCTTGCAGCAGCGGCGTTCCTGGCATCAGGGGCCGGCAAGCGTCTAGAACACGTGAATAACCGTGCATTTCGACTACCTATCATCACAAGACGCAGATATGTAACCCTAAGAAATCCATAAATCACTGGGGGAGGAAAAATGCTAGGGTCACACATCCTTAGCTCCGCACCATGGAACCCGAGCCCAGCTCCGTGGGTCTCGCTGTGCGACTGGGGCAGAGTACTGAGGCCTCTTCTCCTCCATAAATCAAGACACTTGCACCCAATGACAGACTTGCCTTGAGGATCAACTCAAGCGACACATACAAACACTTGGCACCTTGTCTGGTTTGCAGCGTGTGCTCGGAGAATATCTTTTGATATCATTTAAAAGTCATTAGACACTTCAAGCCTGCATGACTGGAACCAACAGTGCTTGAGGACAGGACAAGCAGCACATGGATTTAAAATCAGTTTCAGAAAACACTGACTTTTGGGTGGAAACTGATACCGACTCGTTTGTAAAGGCTCTGTGGATTTTGTAGGCTTCCTAAGTTACAGTCTGAGAGATTAACTGGTGATTGTGGTCTACTTTCATTTTGGCAGTGATAAAAACAGACAACTGAGAAAGTCCTTGGTTCTGCTGTTCTCCCAACAAGCCAGTGGAGAGATCGATCCCAAATGAGCCCCTAACGTCAGGTAGGGACAGTGCTCCATCCTCACTGCTCAACTCACGGGTCCTGGTGATGTTTCTCCCCTTCATAGACTCCTTTTCTGAAGCTCTCACCCTCTCACACTGCCCTCCCTGGGCCCACATTTCACATGCCCTATTTCCTACGGAAGGCTTACTGCACAGAAGTGTTATTTCCTCAACAAGAGGGAAAAGTCAGGAGGGAAGGGACCACGGTAACTAGTCACTTGATGTGACTTTGACCTTTCAGCACAGGTCTCTGGAGAAGAGACAGAGCAGTCAATTGATGAGACATAGCATGTCTGTTCCAAATCTTCTCCTTTGAACAGAACACAGAGGAGCTGGCTGGTGAGCAGGAAGTTCTCGTCTTTTCAGAGAAGTTTCTATGTTGTCAGCTCCACAAGAGGAACAGGTGACATCTGCAGGCGGAAGACCATCCACTGCGCCGACTTTCTCAGGTGTGAACTGTTTCCAGATGGAGGGTCTCTGTGGCTCTGTCTTCAGGCAGGTTGAGAAGTTGAAGGCTCTTTCCAAGGTGGAGATTTCGGTGGTGTCTCAGGGTCGTCGACCCCACGGTTTAGGTAAAATGGCGCAGCTTGCTAAAGAAACCCGGGGATGCTGTGGTGGCTCTGAGGAGCTAACCCATCCCCTCTGTCCCCTTCTGGGCCCTGCCCCCACTCCCTGCTGCGCTGTCCCAGGAGCTTGGCCTCCTCTCGGGTCTCAGTGGCTAAGTCATCCCGACTACCTTGGAAAACAGGAGTCTCAAGCCCCTCCTGCCCTGGCTCCCAGGCCCTGCACTCCGCTCTTACCTGCCTCTGTGCCCACCCTTGTGTCTTCCTTTCTGTTTGGTGAGGCCTTTGGCTGGGAGGGGTTTCAGAGATTTCTGTCTGGGCAGGATCTCCTCCTTTCCAGAGACCCTGTAACTTCATGACCTTCCCCTCCCTTCACCTTCTGTCTTCCCTCCAGCCTTGTCCTCTGGACCAATAAACACACTGGAGCCTTTCTGTTCTTAAAAAACCAATGTCCCACAGGCCAGGCGCGGTGGTTCAAGCCTGTAATCCCAGCACTTTGGGAGGCCAAGGCGGGTGGATCACGAAGTCAAGAGATCGAGACCATCCTGGCCAACATGGTGAAACCCCACCGCTACTAAAAATACAAAAAAATTAGCTGGGCGTGGTGGCACACACCTGTAGTCCCAGCTACTCAAGAGACTGAGGCAGGAGAATTGCTTGAACCCGGGAGGTGGAGGTTGCAGTGAGCCGAGGTTGCGCCACTGCACTCCAGCCTGCTGACAGAGTGAGACTCTGTCTCAAAAAAAAAAAAAAGTCACACAATCCAGTTAAACCATCCTCAGCCCTCCCTCCCCACATAGTCAAGTTTCCAGAAGAAAAACACTCATTATTCCTCTCTATTTCCTCAGCATTTTTCTCTCCATTCAACATGGTCTGGCTTCTTTTCCCAGAAACACCAGACCAGACCTGGCCAAGGTCTTTTGTTAACTTTAATTTCCGGGATACATGTGCAGAACATGAAGGTTTGTTAGATAGGTGTAGCCATGGGGGTTTGCCACACCTATTGACCCATCCTTTAAGTTCCCTCCCCTCGCCCCCCATGTCCCAACAGGCCCCAGCGAGTTTGTTCCCCTCCCTGTGTCCATGTGTTCTCATTGTTCAGCTCCCACTTATAAGTGAGAACGTGTGTTGTTTGGTTTTCTGTTCCTGCATTAGTTTGCTAAGGATAATGGCCTCCAGCTCCATCTATGTCCCTGGAAAAGACATGATCTCATTCCTTTTTATGGCAGCATAGTATTCCACGGTGCACATGTACCACATTTTCTTTATCCAGTCTATCATTGATGGGCATTTGTGTTGGTTCCGTGACTTTGCTATTGCAAATAATGCTGCAATAAACATATGTGTTCATGTGCCGTTATAGTATAATGATTTATATTCCTTTGGGTATACACCCAGTAATGGAACTGCTGGGTCAAATGGTATTTATGGTTCTAGATCCTCGAGGAATCGCCACAGTGTCTCCCACAATGGCTGAACTAGTTTACACTCCCGCCGACAGGGTAAAAGTGTTCCGATTTTGTCACAGCCTGGCCAGCATCTTTTGTTGCTTGACTTTTTAATAATTGCCGTTCTAACTGGCGAGAGAGGGTATCTCACTATGCTTTTGATTTGCATTTCTCTAATGATCAGTGATGTTGAGCTTTTTTTCATGTGTTTGTTGGCCATGTAAATGTCTTCTTTTGAGAAGTGTCTGTTCATATCCCTGGCCAAGGTCTTTGGAGAACTCCACTTTCCTGAACCCACCAGGTCCTCCCAACCTCGCCTGTCATACTCGCGAAGGCTGCATGCTGCTTCCTGAAACCCTCTTTTCTGTGGTCTCCAGACACAGCTTTTCATACTTCTCTCTTTGTCTTTCTTTCTGGAATCTTCTTGAGCCTCCTCTCCTCCCACTCTCTATAAATTTTGGTACAGCACAGAGTTGCATTTTGGGAAACAGCTAATGTAGCTCTGTGAGTGGACAGGCTCAGAAGGATGCACCGGTGTCAGCAAGACCCAGCAATCCAGCTGCAGTGTGCTTCTGCTGAGCCTCCCTCCTGCACACGAGACAGCACGTCTGCAGGCGTCACAGCGAGCTCTGAACTCCTCTGTGTTACGTTTTGTTTCAGTCATGTCTCATACAAAGGGGATGCATGAAGAAAATTAGAACCCATAAAAATCCTGACTTTCAAGTATTTTTTCACTACTTTATAAGGTCTTTCAGGATTTTAGGATTATAGTTATGGTAATAGTGTCTTCTGAATGATTGCACTGTCATATTTTTCATATGAAAATATAGTTGAGTCAAAAATTTTGAAATGCCTAAATAATCTGGGCATTAAAAATTTTTCTTCTATAGATTATTATGTGATCCTAATTGAGTTTATTGTGAGTAATAACTGTAGTAAGAACTTGCTGAAGTCTTTAAAAAGTCTTTGTATAAATGAACACCTGGGGGAAACATGTGATGCAAGAACCTAAAGCTTGAATGCTAAGGAATTAAGTTATCCCTTATACATAGGAGGAGATATTATTCATATTGGAAAAGAATTTCTATAGAAATACTTCTGATAGTATTTTTTTCTCAAAGTAGTCAACTTTTTAATATGCCAGGCCTTTTATAAACATTATCACATGCAATCCTCAAGCAATTCTGAGGTTGAAATTATACATTGCCCATTTACTGAAGAATAAACCAAAAAGAACTTAAATAATGTGCCCAAGATTACCAGGTTGATAGAATCTCACACAAATATCACTCTCTAATTTTCAGAATGACTGTGTATCAACTATAAGCTGAGAAGGGGATGTTCAAATGATTCTGACTCATCATGTTTAAATTTATAGAACAGAACCCAATAGACACGGTGCTAAACCCAGAGAACCAGTTAAAATCCTGAAAGTGGACTATTGATGGCTGTTTCAGTTATCTACCTCTTTGTTACAAATTATTACACACTTATAGCTGAAAACAACAGCCAGTTCATGATGTTGCACAGCACTGGCATCAGGAATTTGGACAGGGCTCAGCTGGGCTATCTTCTGCTCCAGGTTATGTTAACTGAGATAACTTGGTGGGTTTTGGCTAGCAAATTACCTGGTCATAAAGTTCAAGACAACTTCTCTTATATATTGTATAACGTGGTGGGGACGGATAGAAGACTAGACTTGGCCAGGACTTTCAACCAGAGAGCCTATCCATGGTGTCTCTGGCAAGATAGTCTCAAGCCATTTCAGCTTCTTTCATGGTGGCTCAAGACTTCCACAGAAAGTGTTTCCAGACACAGAAAGTGGAAGCTACCAGTTTCTTAAGATTCAGGTCTGTAAACTTCTGCCACATTGCTTTGGTCAAAGTAGTCACTAAGGTCAGCCAATAATCAAGTAGAGAGAGGGGACTTAAATGCCACCTCTCCATGGGCAAAGACAAAAATATCTGTGACCATCTTGAATCGACCACAGTGAGCACCAGAGTTTTTTTGACATTTGGCCAACCGAGTGAAAGCCTTTGGAGGTCATGTCTACAGAGAAAGCATAGGTTACGAGCAATGTCTCTGTAACACATGCATTCATCTTCTTCCTCATCATGCTTTGTTTCACACATGTTTTTGTGCATTTGATTTCCTCTCTAAAAACAAAACACCTTTACATTGCATAATTAGGTAATTATACTTTCTCTCCTGGTGTAAGTTATTTGGAAAGCTTTCTGCCTTGGAAGAAGTTCTCCTTGGAACTCATGTTAAATTTCTGCCTCAGTGAATTTAAGACCACCCACTCCTATGAGTACATATCTATATCTATACATATATTTTCAAATATTAAGCAAAAAAGACAAAAATAAAATGAAGTCTACCTGAAATATGAAGCACACAGTCCCACCTGCAGTTAAAGTGTGCATTTTGGCCAATGCACCCTTCAGACTTGGTTGTATTTGCATGTCTGTAGTGCAAGGAGTTGCTGGAAATAGTAGCTCTGGACTTGTATGGGCTGGCTTGTCTCAAACTGACATGCACGGAGGAGCTCTGTTTCTCTCTTAAGCAATTGCAACTGCTTCATAAATTAGTTTTGTTGGTTTCTTTAGGACTTTCCTAAATAATGAATTTCATAGTCATTTTTTTCTACTCATTTTGCTCATCTGACATCACTGGTAGATGCTCATCTCCCTGTAACTATATTACCAGACTGTAATTAAACTGTGCAATCGAATTCTGACTATTTTCTGATTCCTCCGACATATTATTCTTTAGAGAGGCTGCCCTTGGGATCCCTTGAAGGAATATACTGGCTCCACACTTATCCTGACTATGCAAATTTCTCCACTTGAGGTTAGCTTTACCCATCAAAACTGGCTCTCTTATTTGTCTTCCAAAACTAATTTTCTTCTCCAGCACCAGCCATCCAACACATGATTGTGGAGTCCAAGGAAATATGTGTTCTTTCCAGAGAGCAGTTGTCATGGGCACAAAGAGTCTGAATCTTCCCTCTTTATGGGGCCATCTTTTCATATACATGGCCTCCCAAAGTACCCAGGAATTATGACTCGAGTCCACAAAATAACTAACATTCACCCTTCAGAATGGCAGACGATGGAGTAAGAAAAGGACTAGCAGCTCCCAGAGATGCTGTGGGAGGCAGGTCTCCCAGGGAGTTGCAGCCATGCTGCTGAGTCTCCTCTCTGCCAGGGAGAGGAGGCTGTGACCTCCAGGGCATGGGGCTTCTGCAAAACCTGAGCCAGGTACACTCCCAGGTATGTCTCCTGCATTCAAGGGCAGTGCTCCTCCTTCTGCACTCCAAACAGTCTGAGGGCACTCCCCTAGAGTGCCTGTCATTATCTGAAGGGTCACCCACTGTCCCTCCAATAGGCAACCACTAATTTTAACTCATGATTTGAAAGTAAGTGCCATATGGGTTTTGGCGGTTGGAACTGTTGTAATATTAAGTAGGGATAAGTTATTGCAAACCTAGACAAGATGTAAGTCTTCCTAAATATGGAAACTCTGGCATGAAGCCATAGGAGTGGGCCACAGAACATGATTCTAATGATGACTGTCAATTGCCACATTTCAGGATTCGGGACAGGCTTGCCCGGGGCACATGTGGTGTTCTCTCCACTTCCCTCCCAGCCTTAGTTTTAAGTATGGAAAATGTAGCATTTCTCTCCATCTTTCTAACACATTGATTTTCCTAACTCAAAATATGTCAAGACACCCCTGAAAAGTTTCGGTGATTAGATTTTTTTTTCCCTCCAACACAGAGAATCCCCCCATCATCTTACTTGTATGATACTGTGAGCACCTTCAGTTACTCTTGTGTGATTTTCAATGCTTCTTTCTTTATAATAGAGTGAAATTATTTTAATACAATCAATCAATTCTACATGCTTGTCAAGTATTTATAAAAGTCAATTTATGGCCGGGCGTGGTGTAATCCCAGCACCTTGGGAGGCTGAGGCAGGTGAATCACTTCAGGCCAGTAATTCAAGACCAGCCTGACCAACATAGTGAAACCCATTCTCTACTAAAATTACAAAAAATTTGCCAGGCGTGGTGGTGCATGCCTGTAATCTCAGCTACTGGGGAGTCCGAGGCAGGAGAATCGCTTGAACCTAAGTTGCAGTGAGCCGAGATCGCACCATTGTACCACAGCCTGGGTGACAGAGTGAGACTCTGTCTCAAAAACAAACAGACAAAAAAAGCCAATTTATTCTATGTAAAGACAATAAAATCTGTCTTAATTTAAAAAAAAAAAAAAAGTAACCAAAAAATGTTGAGTGCTAATGAACAAGAAGCAGACCGCGTTAAATTAAGCTGGGGTGCGAGGTGTGCTCCTAAGACCCACAGGGACTCCAGGAACCTGACTGCAGCGCTGGACGCAGGAACAGGCAGCTCAGCCTGCTGCTTCCTCTGCAGAGACTCAGGTCCCGGCCCCACTCCTGCCTGGCACCTCCTCCATGGCCTCTGCTGCCCTTCCGCTGTGGCCTGTCTCTTACTTTCTTGTGTCAGTATGGACTGAGCGGGGCAGGTGGCAAATGAAAATGTGGGACCTCTTTAGCTTGGAGAAAGCTATCCAGAGTTCACAGCAGAAAGTTGTCAAACTGGAGACCTGTCAAGTAAAATAGAGATCCACCTGTCCCCTGTTATTACAGGAGAAGCCAAAGTAGGGTGTCAGAGGGAGGAGGAATCTGACACAATTGTTTTTTTTTTTTTTAAATGCTTCTTTTCTTTTAAAAAGCCTTCAGTCCCACCAGTGGAAAGTTTGGACCTGTGGTACATTGGAGAGGATAGTCTCGTTTTGCTGTGCTGGATATAGTGCTGCTGACATTCCTGTCTATGCAGTGAAAAAAACACCTTCCTCAGGCTTGGCATTTGTGCATGTGTTTGTGGCATTGCTGTGAGCCTTTGTGGGGATGGTTTAATGCAGAGCTCCCTCAGGACTCAGACACCTGCTGCTGATGAGGCTCAGCTTATTAGTTACTAGAGTTGGTGTTTGAAATTGAACCCTATTACTTTGGTTTGGACAGGATTCTGTTTTCTGCCTTTCCAGGCTTCGTGACTATGGGTTGGTAACCCATAGTTGCCATTTAATGATTATCTGCTTCACAGCACAGAATAATGACTTGCTTCACACATGCAAAATACAAGCAGCTCTTTCTTTCTTGTATCTTATGTTAAAGAATGTACAGAGAGACTCATCACTTAAGATGATTCTAAAATATAAAATTTTTTTAACGAAGGCTGAAAAATGCATGCAAATTACATTTACTTATAAGTCAATTACATATCAAAATAATACATTTCAACACCTCCACAGTATGTATTCACAAGCATTTCTGTCCCTTGCACTGATTTGTCAATAAAGTAAACTAAAATGTTAGCTTAGCTGAAATAATGTTTTTGATGTTGAGCAAGAGAGAGCTGTTCTTGAGTGCTGTTAAATCTCAGCATGACGTAGAGCAAAGCTGAGACTGGGCTGAGTCTCAGATGTTGCTCAGGCACTGGAGGGCTGCGTGGCTCAGGCAAGCTCCTCTGCTGCTTGGGTCTCTCCTCCATGACCTTGTCCCTTCCTGGGACTCACGCTCACCCACCAGGCACAGCGAGGGGCAGGCATCCCGTCAGGGTTCAGCTCCTGCTCATCCCACCCACTCCCCATTATTGCCTCAGACAGACTTCAGTTAGAAAGCCCACATCAATTTGGAAATCATTTTCCTTTACACCCACACAGGTTTTTACATCAACAGCAGGTGTGGATGGTACTTCAACAGTACTGTGAGGTCACTGAAAGTGGTCATAATTTGGTTAGAATTCAGAAAAAAATTAAAACTTGCAGATTTTCAAAATGGAAAGGAATTCATATGTAAAAGTTTATAATTCTCATTGAATAATTTTCTCTGTGAATTAGGAACTCGCATTCATAGAAAATAAATGGCTGAAAAATTTTGCCAAAGGAAATTGTATATATATAATATATATAATTATATATATTAACATAATTATATATATATATTATATACATACTTATAATATGTAATTTGCTTTGGCTGTGAAATCCCCAAAGTATCACATGTACATTTCTCTACAACTTGCCATGGAAAGAAACACTCTCCTGACGATTACCAAGTCGCAGAAATTCCAAATGCATGGGCTTGTCTCCAGCAGTTCCAGAGTTTGGTGGAATTTTCTTGAGTCTTTGGTGTTGGCATGTGGCTGGAGCAACACAGACCTCTCTGGACACTGTGCTTAGGGTGGTCTGCAGGGATCTGCCACGCTCAGTTCACCACTTGGAATTGGTACTGGGCACCTGTTGCTCAGGGCTCACCAGGACAGGTACGGGTGGCAGGTCCCACAGTGCCAGATGATTGAGCAGAGATTTTCTGTATCCACCATTAGTTGGTGGAAGGTGACACTGTGACCTCAATAAGGCAACAGGACACATGTTGACCTGGGTTCTAGACTGAACATTGCCCCATTTGGCCTTGTCAGTGGGCCAGGGCTCAGAAGAGCTATTTTCCAATGGTTGTTTTGAGCCATTTTATTTACTTCACATTTATTAAGCACCTCCTCTGCAGCAGGCACTGTGCCAGGCCTTGGGGTTCATCAGAACAACACAGACAGAAATCCCCGCTCTGGTGCGGGGTCAAGCTCACTGGATCTCTGGATCTAACACCCAAAAGCATAGACAGCTGGAAGATGTGTCACACTGACCACAGTCAATTCTCGACCATGCAGCCTTTGACCCACAGTGTTTATATCATTCTTTTTTTATTATAAAAGGGATGACCTCATTTTTTTCACAATTGTCAGTTTGAAGCATGATAGTGTGTAGTGTGTACTCCTGAGTGAAATGACACAGCCTACCTGTTGCTTCTGTTTATTCACCCTTCCACCTCAGAGCTCTGGGAAATGCACTTCAGAATCTGCTAGCATTATAGAATCACTGCATTTTAGTAAAATGTGATATATATATATATATATACACATATATATATACACACACACACACGTGTATAAATATATACATATATAAAGCACATATATGTATAACACATATACACATATATGTGTATGTATTACATTTCAAGACTGATATTAGATTTAGTATTTTATATATAAAGACTGATTTATATATATATTATTTAATGTAAGTGTATATAAATAACAGATATAGTTATATATAAAGATTGATTTTATATAAAAAGACTGATTTTGGATATAGTATTTTATATATAAAGACTGATTTTTGTACATATATTATTTATAGTTAAGTATATATATATAAAAGCTATGTTTATATATAAAAATTGATTTTATGTATAAAGACTGATTATATATTATTTTTATGTAAGTATATATAAATAACAGATATATTTATATGTAAAGATTGATTTTATATATACAGACTGATTTGGATATAGTGTTTTGTATGTAATGTAAGAATTATTAGACCTTAATTCCACCAGGTTTGTTATTAATCATCAGTCTTCCATGATGGCTCCTCTATTTTGTTTTTAAGTTACCACCACCATTAAATTTGCTTCTACCTTGACTTAACCTCAAATGATTTCCTGGGGTGCTCACCTGCATGGTAAGGATCTGAAACCAGGTACAATCTTAGTGTGTGTGAATGTGAGTGCAGGTGTATGTGTGTGTAGGTGTGTCTGTGTGACTGTGTATGTATGTGTTTACCAGACATGTGAATAACTTTGTGAGGTGCGAATAAAATGTCTGAGATAATTGTTTAAGCCCCCAAAGAAGAAGCTTTGCTATTAAATGTTCTTCTTCATATTATGGATAAAAATTCTGGACCAAGGTTATTTTTGTCCTGTTAGAAAAAAAAAATCCCATATTTTATTTTTCTTTCCTAAGAATGTGTGGCGATTTCTTCTCATTCTGATCACTGAAAAAGTTACCAGGCAATGACCACGTATTCACCATGGCCCATAGACCGACTAGTCATAGCAATGTTCTTGCAGTCTGCAGACTCTGGCCTCAAGCTCAGAGCAGTGTTTTCCTGTTGTGTCCTTCCTGGCCGTTTTTGCTTTGTCTGGCCTCCTCTTCTTCTTTGGTGGACTCTCTGGGGACATATGAGCCACAAATAAATCCCTGTTCACAACCTATGAGAAAGTGTCTTGATCCAGTCTGCCTGTTTAAGCTCAGGGCTGACTGGGAAAGGAGACTCCAGAGAGTTTCTAATTTTTCTGTATTTACTTATTTTTTTTAAATTATACTTCACTTTTTTCCATCAAATAATTTAAGGTAGCTAGTAAAAAAAAACTCTTTTTTTTCTAAAACTGTTAACATTTGAATATTAGATTTCACCTTTACAAATAAGACCCATCATTTTTTATTTTTTGTATTTTCATGACTCTAACTTCAGAGACTATTAAAGAAATCATTCCTAAAAGATAAACATAATATGTATACGCTTTAGGCAAAAGCTGAAAAACAAAAGATTATAGAATTGAAGGCAGTTATGGGATTTTAAACAAACTGATTTCCTTTTTAAATGCTGGAATAAATTTTAATTTCATCAGAGATTAAAAGGAAAGCCATTGAAAGGAGCCAGCCATGGGCAGGGAGGAGAGGGGCTCCATGGGCACAACCCTCCTGGCTGCAGCTCTTGCTGGGCTCTGCATCCAGCACATCCATATTCCCGTGGCTTTTTCTCCATATTCTTCCCCCACTTGAATATGACCCAGCTCTCTTGTACACGGTATTCTGCTCTCAAAAGTATACACTTTATTTGGAGAGAGGGCAAATTGCTCACCTATAATTGACCTATTCTTTCCATTGCCATGGTCTTCTTTTTACTATGAAAACAACTGGCGTAAACTCAAACAATTTACTTAGAAGCAACGACTGCAGCAAAATTTCCCATTGTTGCTAAGTTGGGAGGTAACAAAAATATCAGTGCAATGTATTGACAATTTTTAACACTTCCGTATGTTTTTCTACATGCATTTTTATGATCAAAGGAATGCAAATTATTTAATAGTATTATATAGTCAAGCTCATTTTGAAAAGTTTTAAAGAAACATTTATCATCTTAGCAAAACCACAAAAACATTTTCCATAGCATGGGAAATGTCCATTTATCAACCAAGATTTATCAGCCACAAAAATTAATAGCTTTCTTGGGCTGATACCTTAGTCTCCAGTGAAATTAGTCTTTAAATTTTAAAGCTGCAGAATACTTGCTGAACCTCCCCTGAATAAAATCGTGATTATGCTCAAGCGGCTATTTCCTCATTCTTCATTTATTTCTTCCAGAATCTTTCTGGAGAGGTCAGCATGTGTGCCTGTCACACACTTCTGATGTAGACTCCACTTCAACTGTCTGCAAAGGCCATGGTTTGCAGATTGCAAGAACACTGCTGTTACTAGTCAGTCTATAGGCAATGGCGAATATTCGGTCATTGCCCGGTAACCTTTTTAATGATAAGAATAAGAACAAACTGCTCTACATCCTTAGGAAAGGAAAATAAAGTATTGGATTTTCTTTTCTGAATGGACAAAAATAACCTTGGTCCAGAATTTTTATCCAGAGTGGCCACTGGGGCCACTGCTCAAATGACGAAAGCCCAAGGCCCTGGGGATGGACCCCTGCTCACTCCTTTCTGGGAGGTCCAGCCCAGGGCTGCCTGAGGCAGAGGAGGAACCCAGATTCATTGCCTGAGTTTGAAGAAGCTCGGAAGCAGGCATGCAGTCCAGATCCCTCCCCGTGGGACCAGGCTGAGGCTGGCACTCTGTCCAGCCTAAGCTGCGCCTGGTGTCCTCCCTTCCCTGTCCTGCTCCCTCCACACCTGGAAGTCATTCCTTAATAATCAGCATGTGCATACACCACCTGTTTCAGGAGGCACTCTGGGGAATGTGACCTAAAAATCATGCAAGATGGTAGATGTTAACAATTTAAAGAAATTTTTCTCACAATGTCAAAAATTGTAATCTTGCCTCTCACTGATACATTCTTAAGAATATGTGATAAAGTAAATTGAAAAAAAAAAAGAAACCTTAGTGTTTGAGGACTTGCTCAACAATTTTATATGCAATATTTACCTATGGTTGGAGAAATACATTTTCTGGAGAAGACAGGAAGCTACAGGGGAGGTGACCTAGCAGAGCTTAAGAGGCACCATGGTCCGTCTTTTGAGGCCAGCCTATTCACACAGCATGTGAATCTCAGAGACAAAGGGAACTTATGGAGAGTAGGAAGAATTGGGAAAAAATTGTCTTAGCCAACCGAAGCACACCCTTGTTACCATTGCTAGGGTAAAATGAAAATATGTTAGCTAGGTGGATCCAGGTTCAACATTGTTTTAAAAAGAAATTTTCCAAAATGGAAAAATGTCAACCTGCTTACCTATGTGAGGTCAATGATCATAACTGCCTGTTGCAGGCAAGTCCCATTGCTTCGCTCTGGCTGCAAACCAGCACAATCCTAGCAAGGGGCTTCCTGACCCACCCCCATGAATACACTCATCAGAAACGCATTGTATGCCTTAAATAAACGCTGTCTGCAATCTAGTACCAAAAGCAATTAAGAACTCTTGGGAAAATAAAGGGCAAATGAAGCAACGCAGTAGCTGGCCCTCCATCTGCATTGGCAATGCTAAGGAGAGGGATTGACCTTGCTGGTTGTTCTTCAACAGATAAAATTATTGTTGTCAAAGCCTGAGGGTTGAGCCCCTGCCCCCAACACCTGCGGAGCACAAGTAGCAGGTGAGGGCTGAGCCCGACGCTTTCTTCAAGTGTGATCAGACTTGGGTGGGAGAAGACACTTTTGGATGGAAGGACAACTGTATTCCCTACTCAACCTTCTCAGTGCATTCACACACAGCCAGTTCTTAGTCAAACGTCTACATAAAGGAAGAGTGAGCAGCAGATTCTCCTGTTCCTCTCACTTGTCAGTCACTAGAGTATCTGACACTGTTTTATGTGGGTGGAATGCATGACAATCACCACTTCTTGAAAAAGCAATTATTAATTCGTAAGCTAGAATGTCTTATCAGATGCCCTACGGTCTTCTGACATCACTGGACTTGTCATCAGACATTCCATACTTCTTGCCATAACAAAGTAAATTATTCCCCTAAAGACAGATGTGAAGAAAGTCCAAAGTGAAGGCCGAGCAATTGTCCCTTGGGTTCACTCGTGGCATGTACATGCTCTCCTTCCACTCTCTGGGAACCTCGTCTGCTGCTCAGGCCCTGCTCCCCCAAATCAATTCCAGATGTGTATCCATGGCCTTGCTCCTCACCCCCATCCCTGGGTACCACATATGGACACTGGGACTGCCTTCAGCACTTCAGACTCCACACACCCTAAACCAATCCACTGGCCTCCCTCAAATCATGCCCTGGCCTCAGGAAAAGGCCTCACTATCTACTCAGATCAGATCCCAAACCCATGACCGGGGATCACTCTAGACTCCTGGCCTTCTCTCCCATTGGTGGGGTGCAGGCCATTTCTATGTGTGCCTAGGCGACCTGCAAAAGTAGACACAGGGCGCCTCTTACCAGGGCATCCCAGATGATCGACATGTCTGTCCTAGGCCTCTAGGCTCACACCAGATGTCTCCAGAGCTGGACATGATTTTCCCAGCCAGGAGGAGAATGAGGTACTTCAGCTGGTTTCTCCCTTGTGCAGACAGCCCCTCTGTGTGCGGTAAAGGACACTTGCCTGCCTGTGGCCCAACCCACTCCCAGTGTAACCTGGCAGGATATGAATATGCAACCTCACAACAACCAATTCTGGCTCCCTGCCACATGTGAGATACACTGCCAGGCGTAGGGAATTAAAAGATGAACAGACAGAGGGCACCACCTCAGATCTGCCTTCAGGGGGCTTCTAACCGTCTGCAGAGCCTACAGGTCCGTCATTTAGACCTGGCTTCTTGGTTCCCTTAAAGTTCCAGCATCTGAAGGTTTGTCAGGAAACCTGACAATTAGCAACAGCAGAGCCAAGAGTAACCCCAGGTGAGGAAGACACTCAGCGTCAGCGGGCAAGGGAGAACTGAAAAATCCTAGGGAGGCAGAGCATCAGGACCTGATGAGAGAGAAGCGGAGGACACTCGGCAGGATCCCCAGAGTCCAGTTTGAGCATCTGGGTCAGCATTTAAGCCACCAAGAACAGTGGGAAAGCAGGAGCTTCCGGGGAAGGTGGTGGATCCGGAAGGGCTGTGAATTGGGGCACTGCAGGCAGTGAGGGACCTGCATGTGGGCACCAGCAGGAGCCAGAAAAGGGATGATGGCCTGAGACAGGAGTGGGGTCCTCGGGCACAGAGGGCAGAGGAGGCAAGCCTCCCCGGGGGCATGAGGCAAGGACCAGGAGGTGAAGGCTCACCCAGGTGACTCCAGCACAGGAGAACACTGTTCCTCTGGTTTTCTGGGTCCCAGGAAAATATTTTTCCTAAGTGTGGTACACCAAGAATCCAAGTATTCCCTTCTTTCTGATTGGTATATATTGCATATGAAAATGAAATTTCCATAAGATGGAGCCAGATTAGGGATTCTCCACTTGGGGCTTCTAGGTGATCCAGAAATGCTCCAGTACCACCTTTGGGATCAGATCAGACCTCAGGAGCTGGGCTTTGCCCCAGCCCAGGGTCCCAATGGCACTGTGGGCCTTGCTGTGTTGGCCGTGGGCTCACAGCACTGGCTTTCTGGGAGGATGCAGCCCACAGGGTCTTCCCCAGGTACTCTCTGGCTGGCGTACCCCACCCACTCAGCTCCTGCTCGGGGTTCCCCACCCCTACAGGCAGTGAGATGCTCTGTTGGAAACACACAGCAAACCCAGCCGCCTGGCCCGCTGCTGGCACATCTTCTAGGGCTTTCTGAAAGAGAAAGAAAGCTCACCCTCACCATGATCAGGAGGGCGTGCCTACTCCTACCCCATCTTCCAGAGGCCCCTCGGCTCACGCCCTGCAGCTCACACTCCTGGTGTCACCTCTTGCCACTGGGCCTTTGTAGATGCTGCTTCCTCTCTCAGCAGCCCCTCCTTCCCCCTGCACAGGGAGCTCCATTATACATTGGCTCAAGTCCACTTTGTCTAAAAAGCTTCTCCGACCTCCCAGACCTGCTGAGCTCCTTGCACCCCAGGGACCCGTGCTGGCCTGTGCCTTCTCTTCCCACACTGTCCATAGTTGCAATTTCTCATGAGCTCCTGTGACATCTAACTCATGCCAGTGTCTCCTCCCACCTATACATTCCACGAGGGCAGAGACCACATCCCTTCCAGCTCACCACGGGATCCTCAGTGCCTAGAACAGTGCCTGGCGCAAAGAGGTGCTGGCACATGAATACACTGGAAGGGCTCTGAGACCTCATATCAGACAAGAGTCGCAGCAAGGGGACCTTGCAGACACAGGAATGCGAGGGCGGGGCTGTGTCTTTGTCTAAATGGGGTTTTCTGTTTCACTAGCATTGCTTTCTTATAAACAAGCTACCCCTGAGAGCTTCACCTCACTGCTGTTTCTAATGTAGAGATAAGAACGACCCCCTCTTTCATCAAAATGGTCTGGAGTAATTTGCAGTGATAACTTTCAGACCATTCTACTCCAGGACTTCTACCAATTGTTCTGCTTGTTTGTTTTTGAGGCAGAGTCTCCTTCTGCTACCCAGGCGGGGGCGCAGTGGTGGGACCTTGGCTCACTGCAATCTCTGCCTCCTGGGTTCAAGCAACTCTCCTGTCTCAGCTTCCCAGGTAGCTGCGACTACAGGTGCATGCCACCACACCCAGCTAATTTTTGTAACTTTCGTAGAGGTGGGGTTTCTCCATTTGGTCAGGCCGGTCTTGAACTCCTGACCTCAAGTGATCCCCCACCTTGGCCTCCCAAAGTGCTGGGATTGCAGGTGTGAGCCACTATACCTTTCCCTTCCATCAGTTATTTTAATGAAAGAATGGAAATGCCTTAATTATATATGCTGATATTTTAAATGAAATAGAATAACTAATAGAACAGCTTAAACACAGATGAAAAATTTAAATCATCTGAATAAAATGGAACAATAACAATTAATCACTTCATAGCAATATGTAGTTTAACATGGACAGATGTTAGATAATCTGTAAAAAGGAGAAAAGAAATAAAAGAATCAAGAAAAGAGAGAGACAGCTAGAAAAAAATAGGATATAGCTAATCTACAGTCAGATATGTGTCTTCAATATGGGATTCAAACTTAGTGCATAAGGCCCTCAGCTTTCCTCTCCGTGAGTTCTTGACATTCAGGAGATATTCCTTTTTTCTCACATTTTCCCCTCATTAAAAGTAGTCGATGCCATTTGACACTTATTGAAAAAGACCACTTAATAATTTCATTTGGTTTATTTATGTCTATTAGCATGAATTTTGAAAATGAAAGTATCATAATCTTACCTAATAGGTACTTGTCATGTTTCAGAATACTATGAACAGTTTTTGTCACAGATGAAGAAATCTGCATGTTAACTCAGTAACCAGAAGGCAGGTACCTGCCATTTTTGGGGACTACACTGTATGGTACAGGCCCTGTCCTCCTTTATACATGGGATGTCTGCAACACCTTGAGTGAGCATTTGAACCCAGGAAACTCACTGACTATTGAGGAACTAACAGTGTTTGAGTGCTAAACAGAAGAACTCAGGGACTCAGGAGGGACCCATCCCCTCACCTGGGCCTGCAGGTACACTAGCTTCCCTGTGTCATCTTTCTTTAGAAGTGAACTATGTCCTAAGCCCACATTTATGAGTTTGATTATATTTGATACACTTTGAGTTTTGATCTTCATTGTTTAGGAAGCTCTATTCTATTTTATCACGTCATCCTTAACTCCTTAGAAAATGTCTAAATTTCAATTTGCTTCCCCCACCCTTTTCCACTTGTAGAATACTATTGGTGACCACAGTGAAAGACACACATTTCAGGTCTCATTTCTTAATATTTACATGTTTTCAAAGTGCTTAATTCTTCACTCAGTATGTGATCTGGCTATATCCCAACTAGAGCTAGAGATTATATTTGTCTGTGAGCCTAACTCTGTCTTCCTCTTCTTGAGGTAGGAGGGAATTTCTGAACTGTACTGGGCTGTAGAGACTAATGCAATCAAGAAGTGCTATTTTAAGTCTACATGACACAGTTGAAAGTTACAAATCCATCAAGTTGGAAAGAATTGAGCGTATTAATGTCCTCAAATGCATTTATCTTAATGTTTACATTACCCTTTGCATGCTTAGAAAAATGGTTCTGCTTGTAATTATCTTCTCATAAAATGTAATCATAAATGACACCATAACTCTGAAATAAAACAGAGAAAACCAGAATATTTTATGTGAAATTTAACATTTCACTGTGCTCTTCTTCACCATGCACAAACTCAAATAACATGTCAGAGATGAACTCGACTGTTCTTTAATTTTGACTTTGTGCAGCAGATTTCACGTTATTTAAAAAGCTTTATATTAAAGTCATTCGAACGTGAATAATTGAAATTATTTTTAATGATTATGCCATTAGAGACTAGACTTACACAGATCTCAAACTGACCTAGTTTTTACTTTCTTTCATCAGTTCATTTTACTGGTGAGTGTAAATAGATTTTCTCTAATTAGATATGTACTTTTCAAGCGATATTGGAAAATAGTTACCTTTAGCATTTGTTCTTGGCATCTGTCATCCCTGTGCTGTCTCGGAGCACAGGGACTCGCCTGTGATGTGTATACAAGGATCTTCTCCACAAACCCCTGTCAGTTCTGCCAGGAAGCCCTTGATGTCTTCTAACCTTTCATTGTGAGGAATGTACATTTAATTACCAGGAAAATGACTATGATGTAATAGGTCAAGACATGTGCGGCTTCTGCTAAGGAGGGGGCCCCGCATAGAAGCCTCGTGGGGGGAGTGTTCCACAACCCAGTCACTCCAAGAGACCCCAAACCAGTGTCCTGAACACAATGCCAGCCTCCGTTCCTTCCTGCTGGACTGAACAGTAGTCCCATCAGTAAAAATCAGCCAATTATAAATGATATAAGCATGCTTCAGACATTCAGAAATCTAAATACTCCTCAAATCACTGATTTTGGTATAGGATCAAAGACTTTTCTTCAGATTAGAATTTCTTCATTGGAGGGATTCGGCATCTGTGGTTTCCGATTTTGTGTTTGTGTTTGCAAAGTCCAGGAATGCATTCAGGCACCTGCAAAGTCACCTGAGTGTAGTGAAGAAACAGATCTTTAAAATATCTTGTAGAGTTGTATGATAGGATGTTTAAACGATAACCTCATAAAACATCTACAAAGCATGCAGTTCAGGTTCCATAGACAACAACCTCTTCTCACTTATATTATTATTTTGTATTATTCTTATATTGAGGCTTCAATTACCGAGAATTTAATTAAACTGTATAATCTAATAACAGCAACGATTGGTGTGAACAGGTCTAGGAAATTCACAGCTGACTTTTGGTGAATGTTGCAACTCAACCTGTGGGGCAGGGGTGAGGTTCCAGCATGGCCCTGGGCTGACAGAGGTGTGCCTGCAGAGGAACAGAGAGAGCTAACGGAAAACGTCAGGAAATGCCGTGGTAGGAGTCCGCCTGGATTTGGAGGGTGAGCTGGCCTTTCACTGAAGTTCATGCTGCACACCAGCAAAGCCAAGGCCCTTCCATTCCTACCAGCAAAGTCCTTCCAGATGAGCGTCAGCACACAGACCCAAGGCTGTGGACACTTTCCCAGCAAGGATCTTACTTCACACAGGCCTGGGGTGAGCAGTTCACAGCCTTATCCCAGCGTTGTGAGCAAAATCACCAGGTGCGAGTCTGTGAACAGGCCCCTCACTTGGACCCCGGTGTGGGTTCAGCCCAGGATCCACAGAACAAGGCACTGGACAAGGTCCCCCGACTGGCCATGGGGGCTCTGCCCTGCCACATGCTTCCCTGCAGTGCTGCCCCAACAGCAGGGCTAAAGGTGGAGAACCAGAAGCTGGCATGGGAGCCTGTGGACTATGCGGGACTTGGTGCATGTGATTTGTGCATCTCTAGTTCTTCTCAGGCAGGTGGTACCGGAAATATCTGTACACTGCGAGGGACATCACAGCCCATGGCCACTGGAGGCACGACGTGACCTCTGCACTGACTTCTCACCGCAGGAGAAGGGAGGGAAGGTCACGTGCACATGTTGGGATTTGAGTGGACCCAGGCGGTCCTCATGGAATCCAGAGAGGCCATTTTCAACTGTCTTAAGGTATTAGGAGTGGTGGGTTTCCCTTCTGTTTACTGCTCCTAGAAATTGGCCCCGTTAGCCACCATCCATGTTCAGGGGTAGCCCGGCCTCATGCCCTAACAGTTTGATTCACCCACAACACTACCATGGGTCAGAATCTTAAAACTAAACAACAGCGCACCACAAACGAATACTGAGAATTTCCTAAGATTCCTTATAAAAGCCTCTTTGCAGGGGAGTGACAACATTTGCAGTGTGTCGTTTCTTTGGTGGCAAAGAAGAAATTGCACTTCCTCAGCTGTGGCGCCTGCTCCGACGGGAGCCTGCGGGCCGGATGCGAGCGATGCCCAGCTCCTGCCGTAATCGCAAACACGCCACCAACGGGGTGTTCATGCGCTTGTTGAACCAGAATGTAAATCTTTTGGAAACCGGAGCTCGCATAAGGCCTGGAAACTTAGTCTTCTCCTCCGTCCCCGTGGTGCCCCTATCTGCTCGAGTCAGCTGTGTGCCAGGGAGGACGAGGCGCACTCGGAGAAGGCGTCCAAGCCTCTGCCAGGGGCGCCTGCACCTCTACTGGCAGAGCTGCAGAAGGCAGGCGGGAGGGGGCCACTCTGACACCTGCTTCACCAGGTCTCTCAGAAAGCCTTGCAGAGGACTGAGTCCTGCAGAGCCTGTGACTCATTTGGATTTTATTTGCTCAATCACTGCCACTTCGTGCTGGGTTTTATTTTTTCCCCTCCACAAGTTGTACGAAATTCACCTTGAACATGAATCATGTGAAGTTTCTTTTTCTCAGAGGCCACACCTGCTCTTCAGTGCAGTCAGGCTGGTGCTGCTTTGCACCGAGCTTTCATTGTGCTGGATAAGGGAAGCTGTCATATGGGAGTCCGGCCCAAAGACAGGGACTACTAATAAAAATGAGAGCAACTCCACGTGTGTCTTTACAAGCTTTCTTCCTGTGTTATCTCAGCATTCACACCGCCTAGGCAGAGTCCGTGCTATGAGGACACCCACTGCACAGAGGACCTGAGTCACGTGGAGGAGGCCGCGTGCAGCCACCGTCCGGGAAACCGAAGCACCGAGCTGCAGCGTGTGCCCATCTCTATGGTGTCAGTGTCCCCAGCCTGGCCAGGTTCAAGCTCCCAGTGTGGTGTCACTGTGCGGGACGTTGGAAAGTGAGTGTACAGCTGGGTGCAGCCGCCGCTGGGAGAGATCCAGGAACTCACCAGGCCGAGTGCTCCAACTGGAAGACACGGAGTCAGGGACACAGCCAGGCAGGGCTGCTCAGGAGCTGGAGCTCTTCACCGTTCTGACCTGCACGGCATCCTCTTCCAGGCTGAAGCTTTAAGCACGTGAAAAGCAGATGTGGGCCGCTGGGCTGTTGAAGTCCAGCGCTTGGGCTGGGCTGAGCTTCCGGTTGTGGTTTGCTTTGAAAATAACCCCAGCGCTCACTGCTCAAGTTCAGGAACCCAGCCCACGGCAGAAGTCGGCATCCACACCAGTGCTCTGCTTGCCTTCCAGGTGTGATTTTATTTTTAGCTCCCAGGTGTTAGAGGTTCTCCTCTCCCCTCAGCCCACTCTCTGTTTATTGATTCTGATCCCCAGGTGGTCACTTTGTCTCTCTTCAGTTAGGAAGGGAGGTAAAATCCAGAGCCACAGGTGAACTCATCCGTACGAAAGTCTTTGGGCCAGGTCTGTAATGATCTGACTTCTCCCAGAACCCCTCTTTCCTGGAAGTTCCACCTGCGTGCCAAGCCCCTTGCAGGGAGCATTTGAACCAAAACCCAGCAACGCCGCCGACGTTTGACTTTCAGCAAACCTTGATTGACGGTGACACACCATGCTTTGAGAAGGAATGAGCCACCCCCCACTGTGGATAATTGCTCTGTGCTAACAGTGTGATTGGCAGAGCTGCCCACGTCAGACACGCGCCTGCCCAGGAACAAAAGTGGCAATGGGAACCTGCCAGGTTGCTCCACGCTGCGGGGCCCTCTCCCCAACCTCCTGAAGAAAAGTAATCCGCTGCCTCTCAGCGGCCAGGGAGAGCAAGCCGGGGGTGGATGGTGCAGGACCTGATTTATTTCCAGGGGAGAGAGGGGCAGCGCTGGTACTGCCGAGACGGTCAGTGTCTATGTTGTCAAAGTTATTTTAAGTTGTTTGTGTTCTCTGTTCTCTGTTCCTCACCTACATGACTTCCAGTGGATAAATTACAATGCACCGAGTTATTCCAACCAGGACAGACACCTTTGCTGAGCCCGGGGTTCTCGATCTGGAGACTGTGGTTGGCACACTCCCTGTTTTGCTCTGGAGAAACCCAATGGAACTGGGGCTGAACGAATGCCCACTGCATGGGGGCCGCTAATGCGCCAGGAAGGCCGTCTCCTCCCCACGCCGCTCCTCAGACCCATGAAGGTAGAGGCAGAAGTGCCCCAGGTGGCCGCCACTGTGCAGAGCCAGAAGAGCCCTGAGCACTGAGGGCAACAGAGAGTCTCGGGCTGCGGCCCAGGCAGGAAAATGGTCCGTGTTTCCCTGTGCAGGTCCCCGTGCCCTGCCACTTAATCCTGGGAGCAGTGGACAATTTTTTTTTTTTTTTGAGACGGAGTCTTAATCTGTCTCTATGCTGGAGTGCAGTGGCACAATCTCGGCTCACTGCAACCTCCGCCTCCTGGGTTCAAGCGATTCTCCTGCCTCAGCCTCTTGAGTAGCTGGGACTACATTTGCAGCCACCATGCCCAGCTCATTTTTTGTATTTTTAATAGAGACGAGGTTTCACCATGTTGGCCAGGATGGTCTCGATCTCTTGACCTTGTGATCCACCCACCTCGGCCTCACAAATCGCTGGGATTACAGGCGCGAGCCACCGCGCCTGGCTAGAGCTGTGGACTTTTTAAGGACGTGGGCCAATTAAAAGCATGAGGAGTCTAACTGGAAGGGTTCAGGCAGCAGGCTGATTCCAGAGAGCCAGCCCCAGACCTGCCACTAAGTCCCTGGGGGTCTTGGGACAAAGGTTTAGCTTTTCTGAGGTTGAATTTCATCTTAGGGAAAGATGATCTCAGAGCTGATGATGAAGAGAGATGGCCCTATGTCCAGCACTGTCAGGTCCCTAGCCTGGTGCTCCGCAGGGGGTGGAGGCACGCTAGGGGACAGCATCTGAGGTTCAGCAGAAGGTCCCAGAAGCAGGAGCCTTGGTGAAGAGAAGACTCAGGGCGATGACAGCTTCACCCTCCTGTGGAGACGGGGCAGAGGCTAGGGTAGGCCTGGTTTCTCCCTCACGTCCTGGGATAGGGGTGGATCCACGGTAACAAGGCCATTTCACACATTGTCCTGGCTGGTGTTGAAATGGACAGCCCAGTGAGGCTGTGAATTTCCCATCTCAGGAGAGGGGCAGGGGGTAAGGTTCCCTCAAAGGTCCTGAAGGGGTCGAGACCGGCCCCCAGGGCCCGACCTCAGCTGTGACGATGACGACGATGGTGGGCTCAGAAGTCTACTTATCTAATTCAGATCCGTGTTTTCTAAATTGTATGTACAATGAACAGAACCCATTGTTCATTTGTATCTCTATGTGCAGTGGGTTATAATAGACTCTAGGATGTTGAGTCTCTGGAAGACACAACACTGTGTCTGGCAGAATTTATTTGGAAAAAAAAAAAAAAAAAAAAAAAAAAAAACGTTCTACATTAGGGATATTAGTTTAAAATTCCAACCCAGGGATGCAGGACATTTACTAATTATCCCAGAAAATTTTGTAAATGGATAGTATGCGCCCAACAAAAAAAAAAAACAAAAACCCACA
>CAUYQU010032184.1:0-53263 GCA_963574635.1 Cheracebus regulus
CTTGAACTCAGACCTGGAACAACTAGACTTAACAAATATTTACAGAACTCTCCTCCCCAAATCCACAAAACATACATTTTTCTCAGTATCACATTATACCTATTTTAAAAGTGACCACATAACTGGAAGTAAATCACTCTCTAGCAACTGCATAGCATTTCACAGGTTTAAATAAAATATTGGTTGGCTGCTTATTTGTTATTTTCATCCTCTATTCCTTCCTGTCTCCATTGTTAAACACAATTATTGGCATAAAAGAGGTTTTTAATATCCATTTTTAGACTGTGCCTGGGCAATAAAACAAGAATCCCATTCTCTCTCCCTCTTTCTCTTCCTCTTTCTTTATCTCTTTCATTCTTTTTTTCTTTCTTTTGCTGTTTCTTTCTTTCTCCTTTTCTCTCTTTTTCTAAAATCTCTTCCTCTTTCTTTCTCTTTCATTCTTTTTTCTTTCTTTTGCTGTTTCTTTCTTTCTCCTTTTCTCTTTTTCTGAAATCTCTTCCTCTTTCTTTCTCTTGCATTCTTTTTTCTTTCTTTTGCTGTTTCTTTCTCCTTTTCTCTCTTTTTCTAAAACCTCTTCCTCTTTCTTTCTTTTTATTCTAAAAAAAAAAAAAAAAAAAAAAAATATGAAAAAAAAAAAATAAAAAAAAGTCTCACTGTGTTGCCCAGGCTGGAGTACAGTCACGGCTCACTGCAGCCTCAAACTCCTGGGCTCAAGCCATCCTCCCACCTCAGTCTCCTGAGTAGCTGGGACTACAGGTGCACCACCATGCCTGGCTAATTTTTACATTTTTTTGTACAGCCGTGGTCTCACTATGTTGCCCAGGCTGGTCTCAAACTCCTGGCCTCAAGCGATCCTCCCACCTCAGCCTCCCAAAGTGCTGAGATTACAAGCATGAGCCACCCCGCACCCAGCCAACATCCTCATTCTGTAAATGAGGACACTGAGGCAGAAAAATAAAGAAGTAAAGGATCTTTCACAGGGCCATGCAGTTAGGAAGTGGCAAAGTCAGGATTTGAAGCCGGGGTCTCTGGACCCGACTGCCTTCCTAAGAGGATTTGGGGAAAATCAAATCCCAGGGTGGGAAAGCACTCTGGGCTAGGGACCAGGAGACCAGGAAAGCGGCCCTCTTGCCAGGATTCATTCATCCATCCAGAGAAACTGACCAAGCACCAGCTCTGGGGCAGACACGGGCTAAGTCCCAGCAATCCAATGCGAGACAGGGACCTTACCCTTTGGAGTTTCATGCAGGCTAGGCAGAACTTCGGGGCATCAACCACCTCTCAGTTTACCAGGTCTGTCCTCTGCTGCCAGGAAGACACCTGCCGCCTGCCAGGCGGCCTCCACAGGGGACTCAGTCCAGCCAGGCGGAACAGCCTTGCGGGTTGTGTTCTCAGCAAGGAGGAGCTTGGAGGTGCGGGAGCCACCAAGGTCTCAGGCAAGGCCAGGGACTGACGGCAGGGAAGTTGGGGGAGCAGCATGAGAGGGTGAGGGACTCAAAGTCTGGGCTAGCCGCAGGCGCTCCCTCCCCTGCTCCGCCTCTTTCCGGGGCTCAGTGCCGCCGGCTGCCTGCTCCACAGGAGCTCCAGGAAGCTCCGATCTTCCTTCTCTAGGCTCAAAACCCCTGCCATGGGGAAGGGGGGAATGCAAGTTTTATCCATGGAACTGGAGGTTACTTCTTGAAGCCGTCCGAGGTGGGAGGGGGGGGGAAGCAACGCAGCCCTAATCCTAAAGCTGCGGGCATCTGTGAGGCCCTGGTCCAGGCGGCAGGCAATGGCGGCCAGTCCACCCCGTCTCTCCCAGAGCTGAGGAGAAGAGAGTAACTCGTTTCTCAGAGCCGGGGCTGGCGCTATGCTTTGAGAAGGATGGAAGAGGGGCGGCAGGCAGGACAGGGATGGAGGACCTGGAAAGCTGTTTCTCCAGACCTCCAGAGAACAGCCGCAACGGACGCCCTCCCCACACCGCCACGACAGGCGAGGCCTCCTCGCGGGAGGTCCTGAAGCAGTCGGCTGTGTGCGTGTGCGCGCGCCTCGAGCCTCCTGATTCCCGCCTTTTCTCAGGCAAGCGTGGTTCCCTCCACCTCCTCTCGTGGGCCGGCCCGCGGCCTGAAGCTAGTGCGCAGGCACCGAGAAGTCGCCCCCACCCCGCCACACGCGCCCCCTCTCCCTCGCCATTCTCCGGAGCTGGGATGAGGGGGGCGGAGTCAGAGGGAGAAAGGTCCCCAAGGAAAAGCGCAACAGGAGAACCGGGAGACTGGAAAGAGAAGGCGGGGCCCCTCCTCCAGAGGCTCTCGGCCACAGCCACGCCTCCAGCGCTGGTTCCCCGCCTCTCCTTTGAGTTGGCAGAGGACCTGGCCCGCCCCTACCCCAGGCAGAGGCTCAGAGGCGCCCCGCTTTCCCCCTTCAGCAGGCGGGTAGGGCCGCGTTCTAGGGGAGCCCTCCCTGGGAAGGTGAGTGGGCTGGCGAGGCTGAGTCTGCACATGGGATGTTTCCCAGCACTCCCTCCTGAGAGTGCTCCCCGCGGGGCTCCGCACTAGTCCTGCCCGAAGGACGCTTTTCGCCGCCTCGGAGGCTGCATTTTTGTTGGCCGGTAGCCCTTTAATGCGCGGCAGGGGAGGAGCCAGGTCTTAAATTCTGGCGGTTGGGGCGGAGCACGGCAGCGGAGGGAGACCAGGATTGGTTAGGGAGCGGGGCCCACAGAAGAGCAAGCCCGGGATTGGGTGATAGTGGGGGGCCTACGGCAGTGTGTAGCGAGGATTGGCCCTCCGGGCAGGGCGTCGCGGCTAGAATTGGCCCCCGCGCGAGGACCGCGGGGAATTGATGGAGTCGGCTGGGGGAACGCAAGCCGCCGAGGCCGCCCCGGCCTCGAAGAATGCCAAAGAGGGCTCCAGGAGCCGCGGTCGCCGGCGGTGGCGAAAAGGCAAGGCCAAAGGTGAGCGAGCGGAGACCGGCAGCAGCCCGGAAGGAACCTCGTACATCCTGCGGGGCAATGGGGACAGCGTGGACTGGCCCACTGCCGTGAGGAGTGGGGGGGTCCGCGGACTGGCCCATTGCCGCTTGCGGGGGCGACGGGATGATCCATTGTGAGAAGGGGTTGATGTGAGAGCCGAGAGGCCCACCCTGGCACAGGGACTAGCTGACGCCCAGATCGGCTTGGGAGCAGAGTCCGGAATGCAGCCTCGTGGACCAGGGTTCCCGCTCGTGTTCCGCATTCGCTGTGTGATCAAGGGCAACGGCTGCCCTCAGTGTTTCCCACCGGGGTCATGGTTAAGCGCCGATGTTCTGGGCTCCATCGCTCTTGAGAGGATAAGGGGGAAGGGGGTTAGCAGCTGTCAGTCAAAGAGGAAGTGTACGGGTGAGTCAACGAGAGGTAGGAGGAAGGGGTACCCGTAGTGGAGAGTGCAGCGAGGCCAGTAAAACTCATCGCAGTCCCGACCTCCCACCTGGCAAGTCAGTCCATCCATCCATCCATGTCAGTCCACCTGCTCCAGCCGGCTCCACTGGGGCCTAGCCCTGACCTCTACCCCTTCCAAGACGAAGGGCCCTGGCTTGGCTTTAGACCTCCACACCTGCCTCAGGAAAAAGAAGGGAAGGCCTGATTTCTCTAGATGTCACATTATTTTCAGATCTCAAAAGGTTGAAGAAAGGCTGACAGACCGACAGAAATCCTGCAAGCCTCAGGCAGGGGCAGGTCCTCACTTACGAGCATTTGTCAGTCAGCATGAGGACCTGTGGGAAGTTCCCATGCAGGAGAGAAACTAACACCGCCCCTCAGCCCCAGGGACCCCAAACTCATTGTTTCCCCTGCGGTAGAACACATCATTAGCCCAGAGTTGACCTGGAGTTAGCTCCAGACACACACAGGCTCAAACAGGCTCAGAGGGCAGACAGACTGGAGCCCAAGGGCACTTGCTGTCACAACAAGACACTGAGCCTCACAAGCAGTATGGCATACCCAGAGGCAGTACAGACTGTGATTAAGAAACGTGGGCTTCGGAGACCTGGTTCCTCAGGCTAGGAGCAGTGATGCGCTGGGCAGAAGACTCCCTCTAGACAGTGAGCATCCTAAAAGCAGGGCTATATCTGCCTTGTTTACCCTATATTTCCAGAGCCCAGTATGCCAGGCAAATAGACACCCAAATATTTATTGGATTAATAAGTGAAAGAATGTGTGAACTGTAACAGAGATATTAATAATATGCTTCCCTTAGGGTTGTCATGAGGAGTCAGAATCCAGTTGAGGAGGGCTCCCTGCAAAATAAGCCATTCACAAAGGCTCATGACTGCAAACTCTTAAGATTTGCCTGTCATTTCCTGAGGCCTGCCCTGGTGCCTGGCCTTAGATGAATTAATCAGACCTCGCTCCTGCCTCAAGGACATTGGGGCTGGCTGGAGCAATCCTCGTCATCAGTTTCATCTTGCCAATAACTGGATGAGGCTAGTGTCCTTATGATCACCCCATTTCTCAGATGACGACACTGGGCTCCGAGGGACCAAGGCCACCTGGGCTTCCTTACCTGCCCAGTGAGGGCAAAGAGATAGCTGCCCCAGTCTCCTCGGAGCAGGGAGTTTGTGGGCCCACAACTGCTGTGGACCCAAACTTGATTCTGGGCCTCAGAGGTTCCAGTCACACAGATTTGTTCAGCAGACATTCACCGAACACCGAGCTGTGCCAGGCCTGGGCTCACAGTAGCAAGAAGGACAGATTCACAGTTGAGCTGGGGACACAGATATTACTCAGATAAGACTATGATTGTAAATTGTGATAAATACAACAGAGAAAAATACCCTGAGAAGACAGAATTGGGAGGCTTCCCAAGGAGGCAATATTGGACCCAAGGGTGGGCAGGCATTAAGTGCTGTGCAGGGGGCAGGCTGGGGGAGGGCAGGGGAGCAGAGAGGACAGGATAGAGAAAGACCTGAGGCTTGAGGAAGCAGTGAGTTACAGTGCAGAGGGAGCTCAGCCAAGACCAAGACAAAGAGGAAGACAAAACAGGGCAGGCAGGTTAAGAGAGGAGGATGGTGGCTGGCTGGGTACAGTGGCTCACACCTGTAATCCTGGCACTTTGGGAGGCCAAGGTGGGAAGATCGCTTGAGTCCAGGAGTTTGAGGCCAGCCTGGGCAACATAGCGAGACCCTGTCTCTACCAAAAATACAAAAATTAGCTGGGCATGGTGGGGTGCACCTGTAGTCCCAGCTACCTGGGAGGCTGAGATGGGAGGATCAATTGAGCCTAGGAGGTCAAGGCTGCAGTGACTTGTGATCAACCACTATACTCCAGCCTGGGCAACAGTGAGACTGTCTCAAAGAAAGAGAGGGCCAGGTGCAGTGGCTCACGCCTATAATCACAGCACTTTAGGAGGCCAAGGCAGGTGGATCATGAGGTCAGTTCAAAATCAGCCTGGCCAACATGGTGAAAACCCTGTCTCTACTAAAAATACAAAAATTAGCTGGGCATGGTGGCGCATGTCTGTAATCCCAGTTACTCGGGAAGCTGAGGCAGAGAATTGCATGAACCCGGGAGGCAGAGGTTGCAGTGAACCAAGATCACACCACTGCACTCCAGCCTGGGTGACAGAGCAAGACTCCGTCTCAAAAAAAAAAAAATAGAGAAAGAGAAAGGAGGATGGTACCTGGTTTGGGAGGCCATGTCCAGGACCAGGGGCTTTACCCTAAGAGCAAGGCAGGGGGTGTTGAAGAGCTGGAAGTGTGTGAACAGATTTATGTTTTAGAAAGATACTCTGGCTGCTATGTGGACAACAGATCAAAGAGAACAAAATCAGAGATGTCACAGTTACCCAGATAATGATGCTACATCCTGGACCAGGGAGGAGGCAGTGGAGGTGGGGAGAAAGGCAGGGTTCTGGAGGACCCTAATAGACAGGGTGGGCAGGACTAGGGATGGATTGCATGGGAGTTGAGGGGTGGGGAGGTGGCCGGGATGACACTCTGGGTTCCAGCTTGAGCAAATGGGGGGAGAGATTTGTTCTTAACACACACACAGAGACCAGGACATGCACAGGCAAGTATATCCATTCATAGATACACAGATGCACCCACACAACCTTACAGGCCAAAGAAACAGACACACACAGATACACTCACAGGCTAAGAAACACACATAGGCCATGACGCTTGCATACAAATTCATACCTTCAGACATATCAAGAACATGCACAGGCTGAGAAAAGTCCTGACAGGGCTAGGCACAGTGATTCACGCCTGTAATCCCAGCACTTTGGGAGGCCAAGGTGGGCAGATCACCTGAGGTCGGGAGTTCATGACTAGCCTGACCAACATAGAGAAACATCATCTCTACTAAAAATACAAAATTAGCCGGGTGTGGTGGTGCATGCCTATAATCCTAGCTACTCGGGAGGCTGAGGCAGGAGAATCGCTTGAACCTGGGAGGTGGAGGTTGCAGTGAGCCAAGATCGCTCCATTGCACTCCAGCCTGGACAACAAGAGCGAAACTCCATCTCAGAAAAAAAAAAGTGCCAACGGACACAGGACAGGACACACACTAGCCATGACACATACTTGCTGAGATACATATGAACACATGAACCCCAAACACACTCACACTTGACCAGAAAGCACACATTTGAAGCACAGAGAGAGAGAGGGAGCCGCATACAGAAACACAGTAGAGAGCAGCAGCACCGCCCTGGAGCTGCCCCGCTGCCCGTGTCACCCCAGGCAGTCATGTCACCTTTCTGTGCCTCAATTTGGTCATCTGCCAAAAGGGATGATAATGGTCCCTCCCTCATGAGTTGACATGAGTCACTTCACATAAAACACATAAATCTCATTACCTCCTTTGAGAATGAAAAAAAAAAAAGAAATCCCAGCACTTTGGGAGACCGAAGTGGGAGCATTGCATGAGTACAGGAGTTCGAGACCAGTCTAGGCAACATAGCCAGACCTGATCTCTATTTTTAAATTAAATACACACACACAAAGAGACCAGGCACGCAGAGGCTGTTGGTGCAACATTTGCTCTTTTATGCAGACATTCTTGGGGATCCAGCCACTCACTTGTCCCTGCCTGCATCTGATTCCAGGCTTCCCTGCTTCAGAAGGCGTTGCTTCCTCCCAAGGCCCCAGACCTGGCCCTTCCTCCGTCCCCCACACAACTTTCTTACCACCGCCCTGCTTACTCCTGCTCTGTCCTCAGGAGTCGGATCCAGCTGTCCAGAAACTCTTTCGGGCAAAGAAAGGGCCTGGGGGGATATTCAGTCAGTGTGACACCTCCCCCAAAGCCGAATCCCCTCAGCCCTACCTCTGCTCCAGTCCTCACCCACAGCCCCAGTAGTCCTGCCCCTGACCCAGTGCCCTCTGCCAGGGATTCCTGGCGAGTTTCTGGCAACCTCAACATCCCTTCCTGCCAGCTCCACCCAGCCCAGCCCTCAGGGAGCTGCCTGGAACAGGACAAAGGGCAGAGCTCTGGAGTCCCTAGGGCCTGGGTCCAGCCCCTTCCCAACTCCTTTTTACAGTCACTTGTTCTGTCGGAAATGTCCCCTCTCCTCATCTTTTATTTTTGTTTTGTTGTTTTTGAGACAGAGTCTCTCTTTGTTGCCCAGGCTGGAATGCAGTGGCATGATCTTGGCTCGCTGCAATCTCTGCCCCCAGATTCAAGCAGTTCTCCTGCTTCAGCGCCCCAGTAGCTGGGATTACAGGCACGCGTCACCACGCCTGGCTAAATTTTGTATTTTTAGTAGAGACAGTTTCACCATGTTGGCCAGGCTGGTCTTGAATTCCTGACTTCAGGTGATCCACTGGCCTCAGCCTCCCAAAGTGTTGGGATTATAGGTGTGAGCTACCATGCCCGGCCTCCTCATCTTAAAAGATCCCTACCCATGGATCCCTACCCGCATGGATGCCACCACTTTACCAAGGGGTGGCAGTGTACCAGGTGCTGCCCAAGGGCTGAATAAAACAAGCAAAACTTCCTGCCCCTTGGAGGAAGGAGCTTATAATCTAGTGGGGGAGACAGAGGGCAAACAATATAAATACTGGCATGCCTCGGAGACATTGTGGGTTCGGTTCCAGACCACCTGATAAGGCAAGTCACACAAATGTGTTGGTTTCCCAGTGCATAGAAAAGTTATGTTTACACTATACTATAGTCTATTCAGTGTACGATAGCATATGTCTAAAAATACCATGTACATATGTTAATTTTTTTTTCTGTAGAGACGAGTCTCACTATCTTGCCCAGGCTGGTCTCGAACTCCTAGCCTCAAGTGAGCCTCCTGCTGCCTCAACCTCCCAAAGTGCTGGGATTACAGGCATGAGTTACCACACCTGGCCCCATACTGTGCTAATGATCATCTGAGCCTTCAGCAAATCCTCATCTTTTTGCTGGTGGAGGCCCAGTGGTGATGGCTGTTTACTCATCAGGGTGGTGGTTGTGGAAGGTGGCTGTGGCAATTTCTTAAAATAAGGTAACAATGAAGTTTTCTGCATCGATAAACTCTTCTTTCACAAAACAGTTCTCCATAGCATGCGATGCTGTTTGATACCATTTTGCCCACAGTAGAACTTTCAAAATTGGGGTCAGGCCAGGCGTGGTAGCTCACGCCTGTGAGGCTGAGGTGGGTGGATCACCCGAGGTCAGGAGTTTGAGAACAGCTTGGCCAACATGGTGAAACCCCCTGTCTACTAAAAATACAAAAATTAGCCGGGCATGGTGGCGGGTACCAGCAACTCCAGCTACTCGGGAAGCTGAGGCAGGAGAATCACTTGAACCAGGGAGGTGGAGGTTGCAGTGAGCCGAGATTGCACCATTGCACTCCAGCCTGGGCCACAAGAGCAAAACTCATCTCAAAAAAAAAAAATTAGGGTTAGCCCTCTCAAAGCCTGCTGGTGCTTTATCAACCAAGTCTATGTCATAGTCTAAATCCTTTGTTGCCATTGTTCCTGGATATCAAATGTATTTCTTTTTTTTAATTTTTTATTTATTTTTTGTGGTGGGGGTGATCTCACTATGTTACCCAGGCTGATTTCAAACTGGCCTCAAGCAGTCTTCCTGCCTTGGCCTCCCAAAGTACTGGGATTACAAGTATGAGCCACCACACTCAGCCTACAAAGTATATCTCTATTTTTTATTATTTAATAAGACTTAGAGCTGGCATGGTGGCACATGCCTGTAATCCCAGCTATTCAAGAGGCTGAGGCAGGGGGATCACTTGAGGTCCGGTGTTCAGGATCGACCTAGGCACCACAGCCCTATCTCTTAAAAAAAAATACAAAAAAATAGCCAGATGCAGTGGCTCTTACCTGTAATCCCAGCTATTCAAGAGGCCAAGGCAGGCAGGAGGATCTCTTGAGGCCTGGAGTTCAAGACCAGCCTAGGCGACACAGCAAGACTCTGTCTCTAAAAACCTGAAAACACAATTAACCAGGCATGGTGGTGCCCATCTGTAGTCCCTGATATTCAGGAGGCAGAAGTGAAAGGATCACTTGAGCCCCGAGTTCAAGGCTGCAGTGAGGTATGATTGCACTACTGCATTCCAGCTCAGGTGACACAGCAGGAATCCATCTCTAAAACTAAAAATTACAAAAAAAAAAAAAAATAACAAATAGTAAGACTTAAAAGTTGAAATTACTCCTTGGCCTGTGGGCTGCAGAACAGATGATGTGTTAGCAGGCATGAAAACAACATTAGCCGGGTGTGGTGGCTCATACCTGTAATCCCAGCACTTTGGGAGGCCGAGGCAGGCAGATCACCTGGGGTAGGGAGTTTGAGACCAGCCCGACCAACATGGAGTAAACCCCGGGTTTATCGCCCCAGGCTGCTACTGGCACAAGCCACAGACCAGCAGTCCCAGCCCAGGGGAGCTCTACTAAAAATACAAAATTAGCCGGGTGTGGTGGCACATGCCTGTAATCCCAGCTACTTGGGAGGCTAAGGCAAGAGAATTGCTTGAACTCAGGAGGCGGAGGTTGTGGTGAGCTGAGATTGCACCATTGCATTCCAGCCTGGGCAACAAGAGCAAAACTCCATCTCAGAAAAAAGGAAACAATATTAATCTACTTGTATGTCTCCACCAGGGCTCTTGGGTGACCACGTGCATTGTCTTTGAGAGATATTTTGTTTTTTTTTCTGTGCAGTACGTCTCAACAGTGGGCTTGAAATAATAAACCATGTTATAAACAGACATCTTGTCATCCAGGCTTTGTTCCATTTAAGAGCACAGGCAGAGTAGATCTGGGGTAATCCTGAGGGCCCTAGGATTTCTAGAATGATAAATGAGCACTGGCTTCAACTGAGTCACCAGCTGCATTAGCCCCTGGCAAGGGGTCAGCCTGGCCTTGAAGCTTTGGAGCCAGGCACTGACCTCCTCTCCATCTGTGAAAGTCCTAGATGGCATCTTCTTCCAATACATGGTGGTTTCATCTACATTGAAAATACATAGCTGTCTTCATCAACGATCTTAGCTGGATCTTCTGGGTAACTTGCTGCAGCTCCTTCATCAGCACTCGCTGTGTCACCTTGCACGTTTATGTTACAGAGACGGCTTCTTTCCTTAAACTTCATGAATCCACCTCTGCTAGCTTCCAACCTTTCTTTCTGTAGCTTTCTCACTTCTCTCACCCGTCATGGAATTGAAGAGGGACAGGGCCTTGCTCGGGATTAGGTTTTGGCTTGAGGACATGTTGTGGCTGGTTTGACCTTCTATCCAGACCACTCAAACTTTTTCCATATCAGCAATAAGTCTGGTTCACTTTCTTATCATTCATGTGTTCACTTCACTGGAGTAGCACTTTCATTACTTTCAAGAACTTTTCCTTTGCATTCACAACTTGGCTAACTGGCAAAAGAGGCCTAACTTTTAGCCTGTTTCAGCATTGGACATGCCTTGCTCACTAAACTTAATCACTTCTAGTTTTTGATTTAAAGTGAGAGACACAAGACTCTTCTTTCACTTGAACACTTTGAGGCCACTGTCAGGTTGTTGGCCTGATTTCTATTTTGTTTTATTTTTTATTTTATTTTATTTTGAGATGGAGTTTCACTCTTGTTGCCCAAGCCGGAGTGCAGTGGCATGATCTCTGCTCACTGCAACCTCTACCTCCCAGGTTCAAGTGATTCTCCTGTCTCAGCCTCTCAAGTAGCTGGGATTACAGGCACCTGCCACCGTGCCCAGCTGATTTTTGTATTTTTAGTAGAGATGGGGTTTCACCATGTTAGCCAGGATGGTCTCAATCTCCTGACCTCGTGATCCACCTGCCTCAGCCTCCCAAAGTGCTGAGATTACAGGCTTGATCCACCATGCACAGCCTATTTTATTTTATATTTTATTTTTCATTGCATTTATTTGAGACAGAGTCTCAATCTATTGCCCAGGCTGGAGTGCAATGGTACGATCTTGGCTCACTACTATCTCCACCTCCCGGATTCAAGCAATTCTTCTGCCTCAGCCTCCCAAGTAGCTGGGATCACAAGCACAAGCCACCATGCCCAGCTAATTTTTTATTTTCAGTAGAGATGAGGTTTCACCATGCTGGCCAGGCTGGTCTCAAACTCTAGACCTCAAATGATCCACCTGCCTCGGCCTCCCAAAGTGCTGGGATTACAGGCATGAGCCACCATACCCAGCCTCAATTTTGTATGTCTCAGGGAATATGGAGGCTCGAGCAGAAGAGATATGGGGGAAATAGCTGGTCAGTGGAGCAGTCAGAACGCACACGACATTTATCGGTAAAGTTCACCCTCTTACATGGACATGGTTGGTGGTGCCCCCAATTACAATAGTAACATCAGAGATCATTGATCATAGATCATCATAACAGATATAATAATAATGCAAGTGTGAAATACTGTGAAAACCACCACAATGTGACACAGAGACAGGAAGTCAGCACCTGCTGTGGGAAAATGGTGCGGACAGACTTGCTCGACACAGGCTTGCCACAAACCTTCAACTGTAAAAAAGCCAGTATGTGCGAAGCACAGTAAAGTGAGGTATTCCTGTAGTAAATTGTATAGTACACTGGACAGCAACAAGTGCTGCAGAAAAAAATCACCCAATGCACTATTTTAGGGAGGTCAAGTGAGCCCACAAAGTAAACCATGTGCAGAACACGCTAGCCATGGGTGCCGCTTATAAATCCTGTCTCACAGCCAGGCTTGGTGGCTCATGCCTGTAATCCCAGCACTTTGGGAGGCCGAGGCAGGCAGATCACAAGGTCAGGAGATAGAGACCAGCCTGGCCATCTCTACTAAAAAATTAGCTGGGCATGGTGGCAGGCACCTGTAATCCCAGCTACTCGGGAGGCTGAGGCAGGAGAATCACTTGAACCCAGGAGGGGGAGGTTGCAGTGAGCCAAGGTCGTGCCACTGCACTCCAGCCTGGTGAAAGAGCAAGACTCCATCTCAAAAAAAAAAAAAATTCCTGTCTCCCACCCTGAGCCAGCAGAACAGCCAAGTGCAGTTTCCAGATGAGGAAACCAGACTCATCCAGGGTCGACGGCTTGGGTCATCGTCCCGTTTTCACAGCTGCAAGCCTAACACTGCCTCCTAAGGCCTCTGTCTGTCCATCTGTCCACCAGCCTTGGGGAGGGCCAGTCCTCTCCTGAGCTAACCAGCCCCTCTGCCCGCATTCTGCCTCTTCATGCCTTCCTTCCTGCTTCAGATATCCACAGAGCACCTGCTATGTGCCAGGTCCCATGACAGGCCCCAGGGCCACCTCAGGAAAGACAGTCCCAGATAGAGGCTTCACCTCCAACCAAGCAACTGACCCTGAGGCTTCAGGGCCTTTCCAAGGCCCTAATCTTGCATTTATTATTCTGTATTCTTCTTTCTAAAGGGCCACACCCCTGCACCTTCTAAGTTTCATAGCTCCATAAAACCTAGTTCTGTCCTGGGGGAGATGAACAACAAACATGTAAACAAATTATAAAGTGTCAAGGCCGGGTGAAGTGGCTCATGCCTGTAATCTCAGCACTTTGGGAGGCTGAGGTGGGCAGATCACCTGAGGTCAGGAGTTCAAGACCAGCCTGACCAACATGGAGAAACCCCGTCTCTACTAAAAATACAACATTAGCCAGGCAGGCATGGTGGTATGCGCCTATAGTCCCAGCTACTCCGTCTGAGGCAGGAGAATCACTTGAACCTGGGAGGCAGAGGTTGCAGTGAGCCGAGATCACGCCATCACACTCCAGCCTGGGCAAAAGGAGCAAAACTCCGTCTCAAAAAATAAATACAGTGTTAAATGGCAGAATGGAACAGAACTAAGTATCATGGCAGAAAATAATGAGGGGGTGCATATCCTGGGTGGAGAGGAACAACTGGGGAGTACCTCTTTGAGGTGACAAGCTGAGGCCAGGCAAGGAGTGTGTGGAATGACATGGGTGAAGTGTCTCTCAAGGCTCTCTTTCCCTACGCCTGAAGTGGGGATGCCAGTCACAGCAGGGTGGGCTGAGAGGGGTAAGTGGCAGATCCAGGGTGCCCAGTGTGGTCACACCACCCAGTAGGACCAGCCGCTCAGGCCCCTAGCTGAGCCTGACACTGCCTTTAATCAGCTTTTGTCCTCCCAGGAGGGACAGGCAGGGCTGGCTACCTCCTCTTTCCCCCCAACAGCTGGGACCAGCTGTGCCAGGGCCAGAGGAGGAGGAGGGAGCTGAGATCACTGGGCCTTTGGCTCTGTGAGCCCTCTCTGGGGAGAGAGAGGGCAGCCTGGCTGGGTGAGAGGGGACAACTTGTTCAGGACTGGGGCTGGGACTCTTGGGTCCTAAAGGATGAAAGGGCTGGACTCCTGGATCTGAAGGAGGAGGGGGCTGTGGGTGTGGACTGCTGGGTTCTAAGACAGAGGAGCCTGTAACAGGATTTCCAGTTGAGCTGAGTCTGGGAGCAGGTGGGGGGCAGGGCAGGGAGCTGGGCTCTCTACTCTGTTTACAGCACGTGGTCCTCACTGATCTTTCTGGGTGGGAGGTGGCTAAACCCTGGGCAGGCCAGCCCCGCCCCCGGGTTTATCGCCCCAGGCTGCTACTGGCACAAGCCACAGACCAGCAGTCCCAGCCCAGGGGAGCTCGGAAGATGCCTGGGAGGGGTGAGTCTGCAGCCAGCTAAGAGACGGGAATGGCCGCTGCCAGTCCCCAGGACCTAGAAGGGAAAGGAAATACCTTCTTCTAGGGGAACAGGCAAGGTGCTGGGCTTTGGGAGGGAAGTCCCTGGAGCAGATGGTAGCATTCCACCAAGGGCAGCCTGTTCAGGACCTGGGTGACAAGGCATCCAAGAAACAGGGCGGCCTGAATGCCTGGGAAAGGATCTCAAAGGGTAGAGCATTGAGGACTGGGAAGCGTGGAGAGTCAGATGTAATCCAAGGCGATTTTTTTGTTTGTTTTAGACAGAGTCTTGCTCTCTCATCCAGGCTGGAGTGCAGTGGTGCGGTCTTGGCTCACTGCAACCTCCATCTCCTGGGTTCAAGCAGTTCTCCTGCCTCAGCCTCCTGAGTAGCTAGGATTATAGGCACGCACCACCATGCCCGGCTAATTTCTCTATTGTTAGTAGAGACGAGGTTTCACCATGTTGGTCAGGCTGCTCTCAAACTCCTGACCTTGTGATCTGCCCGCCTTGGCTTCCCAAAATGCTGGGATTATAGTAGGTGTGAGCCACCACAGCCAGCTAGGGCAAGTTTTTGAGATGTGGCTTCCAGAGTCTAGGGGGTTAGGGGGGGAGGCCCCCCATTAGAGTGGCTGTGGACGCAGAGAGCTGGGTTTACAAAAGCTCTGCCGCTTTCAGTGCAACCTTTACCTCCTCACTTAAAACCTGAGCCCCAGTTTCCTGTCCTGTAAAATGGGGATGCTGACAGTAATAGAGATTTGAACCTAAGTGGCGTGGGTCCCAGAGGGTTATCGCACTAAAGCAGCAAACACTCAGAAAGCTCTCAGGGACCTGCATGGATATGCTCAAGGTCGATAGCAGCGATGAGAATCGCTGTTCCAGGCAGGGGAGCAGGGCCGGCCGTACAACCCAGAAACAGTGACAAGCCTGAAGGCCAGGGGACCCTGCTGGGGAATAAGAAAGACTGAGTTTTGGGGATCTCACAGAGTAACAGGGAGAGAACTGGGATTTGGAGGTGGGTCCACAGCCAGACTTGAAGGACAAGGAACAGCTCTTCAGTGAAATCTAGAATTGTGAACTCCTGGGTTCAGGGAGAGAGTTGGGCTTGGAGACCAGGCTCCAGAGAGATGGGAATGGATGGGCTGGGGCTGAACTCTCCCAAATGTTGTTAGAGGGGAGCAGCCTGTGGGTAGCACCTGGGGCCTGAGAAGGAAAGATGGGACGGGAGACCTGGACTCCTGGGTCCTGAGAGTGGGGACCAACTGGAGGTCTAGACGTCTTGGAATTTAGGAGAAGGAGTCTTGGGCCCCAGGAGAGTTCATGGAGATGGGTACCTGGACTCTCAGGTCCCTGGAAGGAAGGAAGAAGGACCAGCAGCCTCCTGGATCATAGGAGAGAGAAATGAGTTAGGGAACCAGAGTCCTGTGGGCTTAGGAGAATGCTGGGATTCCTGGGTCTGAGGGATAGGAGGAGGCTGGGGCAGCAAGTTTCTGAGTCTCAAATAGGTGACAGCAGGGACTCCTGGGTCCTGAAGAGGAAGGGTTGGGGCCTGGACTGCTGGGTCTGAGGGAGGAGAGAGCTAAGGGCCAGAACTCCTGGATCCTGAGGAGGGAGGAAGACACTGGGAACTGGGGCCCCAAATTTCCGATTCCTAGAGACAAGGGGGTGACCTCTTGTGTCTAACAGAGAGGGAACCTGGGGACCTGGGCCCCTGGGACTGACAGAAGAAAGAGCTGGGGTCTGACAGAGGAGTGGGTAGCTAGGACACAGACTCCTGGGCCCCTGCTGAGCAAGGTTTGATCCAGCCCCACCTAACCGGCCTCCCCACCTGCCCACAGCCTCGAGACTCATCCACAACATGGACTTGCGCACAATGACACAGTCGCTGGTGACGCTGGCAGAGGACAACATAGCCTTCTTCTCCAGCCAGGGCCCTGGGGAAACAGCCCGGCGGCTATCAGGCGTCTTTGCGGGTGTGCGGGAGCAGGCGCTGGAGCTGGAGCCAGCCCTGGGCCGCCTGCTCAGCGTGGCGCACCTCTTTGACCTAGACCCAGAGACACCAGCCAACGGGTACCGCAGCCTAGTGCACACGGCCCGCTGCTGCCTGGCACACCTCCTGCACAAATCCCACTATGTGGCTTCCAACCGCCGCAGCATCTTCTTCCGCACCAGCCACAACCTGGCCGAGCTGGAGGCCTACCTGGCTGCCCTCACCCAGCTCCGCGCTCTGGTCTACTACGCCCAGCGCCTGCTGGTTACCAATCAGCCCGGGGGGCTCTTCTTCGAGGGCGAAGAGGGGCTCACTGCCGACTTCCTGCGGGAGTATGTCACGCTGCATAAGGGCTGCTTCTATGGCCGCTGCCTGGGCTTCCAGGTGAGCTCCCTGTCCCGTGCCCCTCTGGGCCCACGATGAAGGCACCTGGTGGCCCCTGGCCTGGCCTAGAGTGTTATAGAGTAACCACAGTGGTCAGCATGATCGGATCCAGGAAACAGCAGGTATAGAAAGGGGAAGTTGGCTGGAGCTCAGACGGAGCTGCACCAGGGTCTCAAACTAATGGTCCCTGTGCCAGATCTGCTCAGTAGTAAGAAGTCCAGCTGCAGAGCTTTTTCCACCAGGATATCCACGGCTCTCTACTGTCCTACACTCAGGAGATGCATTCACTCTGTGTTACCTGTCTGGCCTCTGAAGTCACTTGAGTTTCAGAACCCTCAGGGAGGGATCTGGAGCTGTGTGACCCTGCAGTCCTTCTGGCCCTCTGGGCCTCCCCGAACCTCAGCCTCCCGCTTCCACCCCACCTCTCCAGGTTTCTCTGCAGGCCAGCCTGTCCTCAGCAACCCAGCCCAGGCATTCCTGGAGACCTCCCCTCACCAGGGCTGAACCCACAAGTATTGATCAGCCCAGCTGGGCCAGCCAGCCCCTCCCTGTGTCCCAGCCGTGACCCTAGAGTCATGAGAAAGAGCTCCCGGGGCTGCCCGAACCAGCATCCCAGCCACAATAGCCAGGCACTCAGGTGCCCTCTGGTCTACTGGGCACCCAGCCAGGGGCAGGTCCCAGCTCTACTTTGGTGCAAGGCAGTCTCCCCTCTAAAATGTTAGCCCCCAGAGAGGCCTCCCCTGTTGTGGCCACTGCTCCAGCCCAGTGTCTAGCATGCAGCAGGACCTTGGCCAGTGTAGAGGGAACAGAACCCACCCGTCCCTTGCCTTAGCCTCCTGTGGCTCTCTTTCCTCTGATCCTGTGTCCCCTCATCTTGTCTTTCTTTTTTTCTTTTTGTATTTTGTTTAGTAGAGATGGGGTTTCACCATGTTGGCCAGGCTGGTCTCAAACTCCTGACCTCAAGTGATCTGCCCACCTCGGCTTCCCAAAGTGCTGGGTTTACAGGCATGAGTCCCCCCGCGCCTGCCCCCCACCGTCTTTCCTTAACTGCCTGTCTGTTCTCTCAGATGCTGTCTCCCCATCCCCATGTGGTGGCCAGCTGGCCTCAGCCTCCCTCTCTGGCTTCCTGCCTCAGGTCCCTGTGCCTAGTGGGCTGCCTCTGACCATCCCCCTATTCCTGTCTTCTGGCTGCCCCCTCTCTCACCCATCGTCTCTCTGACTTTCAGGAAGTCCCCACAGCATCTTACTCTCCAGCTCACAGCCTACCAGTAGCTTCACCCCGAACTGAGAATGAAATCCAAATTCCTCTGCCCAGGCCCTACATGAGCCCCTTTGCCTCTCCAGTGTCACCGACTGGCCCTCTCCCCACTGCTCACGCTGGTCCCTCCCTGGCTTTTGCTACCCACAGCAAGCACCAAGCATGAGCTCGCCTCTAAGCTTTCATACTCTCTGTGCCCGCTGCAGGGAACACCCTCCCCTCGCTTCAGGCAGGTACCTCCTCTGGAGTCATCGCTCTTATCCACACTACCTACTGCCTTTTCTTTTCAAACCATTCATCGTTCCTTGTTGTGATACTGCTTCTGGCTTTGCCTATCTGCTGATCATTTGTTTTCCCTTTGAGAACATAGGTCCATGAACCAGGCGAGAGCTATGCCCAGCATACAGTAGGAGCTTGTGAAATGTTTACTGAATGAACGCGTCTCCCCCACACGTCCTTGTGCCTCGATCCTGCCCTGTCCCCCTCCCTCTCCTAAGCGGTGGATGACACAGCCGCGTCTCTCCACAGTTCACACCTGCCATCCGGCCATTCCTGCAGACCATCTCCATCGGGCTGGTGTCCTTCGGGGAGCACTACAAACGCAACGAGACAGGCCTCAGTGAGTCCTGGCTGGGTCCTGCCTGCAGCCTCCCCTCCTAGCCCTCCTCCCCACCCCTGCTCAAGCAGCCTGACCCACTGGGACTCCCTCACCCCCATTCTGACCCTCAGGTGTGGCCGCCAGCTCCCTCTTCACCAGTGGCCGCTTTGCCATCGACCCTGAGCTGCGTGGGGCTGAGTTTGAGCGGATCACACAGAACCTGGACGTGCACTTCTGGAAAGCCTTCTGGAATATCACTGAGATCGAGGTGCTATCGGTGAGGGCCTGTTACAGATGGGGACACTGAGGTCCAGACACCCATCTGAGGCCACAGTAGGTCTCTGAGGGGCTCCAGGCTCAGGGATAGCACACAAGGGGAAAGACTGGGGATCAGAGGGAGGGGTGAAGGGCCCCCTGCAGGCAGCCCCTCCCCAGCACCCCTTCTGTCCCCTTCCTCCAGTCTCTGGCCAACATGGCATCAGCCACCGTGAGGGTAAGCCGCCTGCTCAGCCTGCCACCTGAAGCCTTTGAGATGCCACTAACTGCCGACCCCACGCTCACGGTCACCATCTCACCCCCACTGGCCCACACGGGCCCCGGGCCCGTCCTCATCAGGCTCATCTCCTACGACCTGCGTGAAGGACAGGTAGGTAGGGTTCCAGCCTCAGCCAGGGACAGGGACAGAGCTGAGGAGCATGGGCAGACCCTCCTCGGCATCCCCGTGGAGGGGCAGCCCTGGCCAGCCCTCCCCAGCCTCACACACTGCCTCCCTCCTCACCCCCAGGACAGTGAGGAGCTCAGCAGCCTGGTGAAGGCCAACGGCCAACGGAGCCTGGAGCTGTGGCCACGCCCCCAGCAGGCGCCCCGCTCTCGGTCCCTGGTAGTTCACTTCCACGGCGGTGGCTTTGTGGCCCAGACCTCCAAATCCCACGAGCCCTACCTCAAGAGCTGGGCCCAGGAGCTGGGTGCCCCCATCATCTCCATCGACTACTCCCTGGCCCCCGAGGCCCCCTTCCCCCGTGCGCTGGAGGAGTGCTTCTTTGCCTACTGCTGGGCCATCAAGCACTGTGCCCTCCTTGGTGAGCCTCAGGCCCCCAAAGCCACCTGCTCCTGCTCCCATCCCGGCCCAGCCTGCTGCAAGCTCCTGCAGCCTCACCCTCTACCTTCCTCTCCCACCACACCTCCCAGCTCCTGCCGCCTGCTTACCCAGGTCCTGCCTAATCTTCCGCCTCAGCCACTTTATCCTCTGTCCCTTGCCATGGCACCCAAGGCTGGCTCTCCATCTCCTCCGCCTCCACTTCCCACCCAGCATTCTGTCTCCTTGGGCCTCTGCCGTCCCCCTCTGATAGCTCCAGGCCCTGCTTCCTGCCATGCCAGCCTCCCATCCCACACTCCAGCGTCTCTGACTGCCCTCTTCAAAGACAAACGTCTTGGGAGGATGCTGAGGCACAGAGCCGCATGTGGCCATGCCCCAGGGCACAGAGCCTATAGCCCAGCCCCTCTGTGCTGAGCCTGAACCCTGACCTTCCATCCCCAGGCCTGAGCTCCCCTTCCCCACCACCTGCCCTCCCTACTCCTACCTACCTCCAGCACCCCCAGGCTTTCCCAGAGCTTCCCTGGGCCTCTCCAGGTCCTGAGTCATCCTGACCCTCTGCTTACCACATGAGCCCAAATCTGTGCCTCAGTCTGCCAGTCTCCAAAACTGCAGTCTGCTAGACCTTGGAGTGCCCCACACCCCACCTTGGAGAGCCCAGTTATCCCAACTTGAGTTCCTCCCTGCCCTCCCTCCCCAGTCCCCTGACCCTGCCAGACTGTGACCAACCACCCTTCTCTCAAACCAGGCTCAACAGGAGAACGTATATGCCTTGCGGGAGACAGTGCAGGCGGGAACCTCTGCTTCACTGTGGCCCTTCGGGCAGCAGCCTACGGGGTGCGGGTGCCAGATGGCATCATGGCAGCCTACCCAGCCACAATGCTGCAGCCTGCTGCCTCTCCCTCCCGCCTGCTGAGCCTCATGGACCCCCTCCTGCCCCTCAGCGTGCTCTCCAAGTGTGTCAGCGCCTATACTGGTGAGGCCCATATCCTCAGCAGGAAAGGGGACTACATGGATGTCTGGGTCCTGCAGGGACAGGCTGGGATCTGGGATGCCTGTGACTGAGGAAGGAGACGCCAGGCAGAGGAATCTACCACTGCTTGTCCTTTTGTATGTGTGTATGTGTGAGAAAAGGTCTCATGTCGCTCAGGCTGAGTGCAGTGGCTTGAACACACCTCACTGCAGCCTGTAGTCCCTCCTGCCTCGGCCTCCCAAGTAGCTGGGACTACAGGTGTGCACCACCACATCCATGTCCAGCTAATTTTTATGTTTTTCGTTATGTTGCCCAGGCTGGTCTTGAACTCCTGGGCTCAAGCGATCCTCTCATCACGGCCTCCCAAAGTGCTGGGATTACAGGCATGAGCTACTGCACCCAGCCACTTTATCCCTTTTGAAGCAATCAGATATTCTTGGGTCCCTGGGGCCACAGATGCCTGAAGTTCTGTACGTTAAGACTGGGTCCAGCGGAAAGGCAGGGGAGGCTGCTCTTCCTGGAAGGCCTGGGCTGTCAGCGAGCTGGGCCCCGAGAGGAGGGCAGGAATGTGGAGGAGGGCGGGCCCCTTGCTTGGCCAGGGGCTGACAAGGGTTCTCACCCAGGCTGCTCCGGCTCCTCTTCTCAGCTTGCAGGGCTGGGCAGCCCCCTCCTTGGGGGGTTAGTGAGGACCCTCCAGACAGGCCCAGGAACCATGATGACTGCAGTGGGTTGGTGGCACCAAAGGCAGCCCTGCCCGCCCCCTCCTCCAAGGAAAGGTCCCGCAGCTGGGGTGTGTACAGAGGCACACAGCCTCCTGCCATGGGGCTGTGCCGGATTTATGGCTGGCAGAGGCAGCCAGCAGGTGGGGGGTTCTGCTGCCCCCTCCCCTGCCGGGCTCACTGGCCTCTTGAATTTTCTTCCCTCTGAAACCCTATTGAAGAACTTCTGGAAGCTTAGCCATTTTTACTTATTAAAATAAAAGACTTTTTACACACAAACACACACACACACAAAGAGAGAACAACTCAGCTCCCCTCATATACTCTGCAGGTGCAAAGACAGAGGACCACTCCAACTCAGACCAGAAAGCCCTAGGCATGATGGGGCTGGTGCGCCGGGACACAGCCATGCTCCTCCGGGACTTCCGCCTGGGGGCCTCCTCATGGCTGAACTCCTTCCTGGAGTTGAGTGGGCGCAAGTCCCAAAAAATGTCAGAGCCCACAGCAGGTGAGTGACTCCCTCCTATCACATGCCCCGCCAGGGTGGCCAAGAGGGACAGCCTAGCACAGCAAAAGTCCCAGCGAAGAGGCTGGGCATGGTGGCTCACGCCTGCAATCCCAGCACTTTGAGAGGCTGAGGTGGGCAGATCACTTGCGATCAGGTGTTCATGACCAGTCTGGCCAACGTGACAAAACCCTGTCTCTACTAAAAATACAAAAAACCTGGGCGTGGTGGCGCACGCCTGTAATCCCAGCACTTTTGGAGGCCAAAGTGGGCAGATCACTTGAGGTCAGGAGATTGAGACCAGCCTGGCTCACATGGCAAAACCCCATCTCTACAAAAAATATAAAACTTATTAGCCAGGCATGGTGGCGGGCGCCTGTAATCCCAGCTACTCAGGAGGCTGAGGCAGGAGAATCACTTGAATTTGGAAGGTGGAGGTTTCAGTAAGCCGAGATTACGCCATTGCACTCCAGCCTGGTCAACAAAAGCGAGATTCCATCCCAAAAAAGAACAAAACTTAGTGGGGTATGGTGGCGTACACCTGTAGTCCCAGCTACCAAGGAGGCTGAAGCACAAGAATCGCTTGAACCTGGGTGGCAGAGGTTGCAGTAAGCCAAGATTGAGTTTCTGTACTCCAGCCTGGGCAACAGAATGATACCTTGTCTCAAAACAATTAAAAAAGAGTACCCTTACTGGGCTGTGGTGAGGGCTGCCTCCAGCCATTTGGGTCAAGTGGCCAGCACAATACGTGGCACCCAGTAGGTGCTATTAGAAGATGCCAACACCCCTGGTGTGCCCATTCTGTTCCATTGACTCTCTGGGCCACAGAGCACTTAAGAAGTTACTCATATTGTTTTGCTCCTTGCCTTTGTGGATTTATAGACAAGTAAGACCAGGCGTGGTGGCTCCCGCCTGCAGTCCCAGCACTTTGGGAGGCCAAGGCGGGTTAATCATGAAGTCAGGAGTTCGAGATCAGCCTGGCCAACATGGTGAAACGCCATCTCTATTAAAAATGTAAAAATTAGCTGGGTGTGGTGGCACACATGTAATCCCAGCTACTCGGGAGGCTACTGCAGGAGAATTGCTTAAACCTGGGAGGCGGAGGTTGCAGTAAGCCAAGATCAAGCCACTACACTCCAGCCTGGGCAATAGAGCAAGACTCTATCTCAAAAAAAAAAAAAAAAAAAATGTAGGATCCTCGCCCTCGTGGTAGGCAGTGTGGGTCTGATAAAATGAACAGAGCTGAGGCCAGGCTGGGCATACCAGGTGGGCTGGAAGCATATCTTTAGCATTGTTTGGGCACTTGCTTGCCTGGTCACTTGCAGGGATAAAACTGAACAACACAAAGGAAATTTGGGGAAGCAGATCGGTGTGGCTGCAGGTGCCAGACCCCTAGGAATATGATATACCCTGGAGACTTGTTAGCTCCCTGTGAACAGAGCCTCCCTTTACGCCACTGGGCCTGCTCACTATTCAGATCATTTAGATGCATTTACACCCTGTAGCAAGTGTAATCCCAGCACTTTGGGAGGCCCAGGCCAGCGGATCACTTAAGGCCAGGAATTGGAGACCAGCCGGGCCAACATGGCAAAACCCAATCTCTACTAAAAATGCAAAAATTAGCCGGGCATGGTGGCACATGCCTATAGTCCCAGCTACTCAGGAAGCTGAGGCACGAGAATCACTTGAACCTGGGAGGTGGAGGTTGCAATGAGCCATGTTCTCACCACTGCACTCCAGCCTGGGTGACAGAGTGAGACTTTGTCTCAAAAAAAAAAAAAGAGGTCAGGCTCAGTGGCTCACACCTGTAATCCCAGCACTTTGGGAGGCCAAGGTGGGCAATCACCTGAGGTCAGGAGTTTGAGACCGGCCTGGCCAACATGGAGAAACCCTAAAAATACAAAATTAGCCAGGCATGGTGGTGCATGCCTGTGATCTCAGCTACTCAGAAGGCTGAGGCAGGAGAATCACTTGACCCCGGGAAACGGAGGTTGCAGTGAGCTGAGTTCATGCCATTGCACTCTAGCCTGGGCAACAAGAGCAAAACTCCATCTCAAAAAAAAAAAAAAAAAAAAAAATACTGGCAGGGCACGGTGGCTCATGCCTGTAATCCTAGCACTTTGGGAGGCCGAGGTGGGTGGATCACCTGACGTCAGGAGTTCAAGACCAGCCTGGCCATCATGGTGAAACCCCATCTTTAAAAAAAAAAAAAAAAAAAATACTGCTATATTATGATCCCCTAGTGGGTAGTCGTAACTAATCCCACTGAGTCCTGCCACCTATGAACTAAGAACTATTTTCATTTCCTTGATCTAGAAGAAAAAATAGGTTCCTAGAGGTAAACTGCACCTAACCTTCCCAGTCACACACACACACATCCTTCACTAGGACACACAGCCCTACTGCCAAGACCCCCACCATGACCACCTGGCATCCACCTATCCCCCTAGGCATGAGGCTGGGGAAACACAGCCTTTCACAGCCCTCCACAGGTGACTGCCCTTCCCATGGCCTTCCCTGCCAGCCACATACACCTCCAAACTAATGGAGCCAGGCCTATCTGCTGCCCCTCTCTCAGAGCCGATGCGACGCAGTGTGTCTGAAGCAGCGCTGGCCCAGCCCCAGGGCCCACTGGGCACGGATTCCCTCAAGAACTTGAGCCTGAGGGGAAACTCCGAGACGCCAGACACCCCCGAGATGTCGCTGTCAGCTGAGGCACTTGGCCCCTCCACGCCCTCCGATGTCAACTTCTTAGTGCCGCCTGAGGATGCAGTGGAAGAGGCTGAGGCCAAAAATGAGCTGAGCCCCATGGACAGAGGCCTGGGAGTCAGTGCCACCTTCCCCCGGGGTTTCCACCCTCGGCGCTCCAGCCAGGGTCCCACACAGATGCCCCTCTACTCCTCGCCCATAGTCAAGAACCCCTTCATGTCGCCGCTGCTGGCACCCGACAGCATGCTCAAGAGCCTGCCATCTGTGCACATCGTGGTGAGCGCTAGAGGGGGTCGGTGCAGGTGCATTTAGAGAGAAGCAGGGCACCCAGGGAGGAGCGGGGCCGGGCACAGGCGCACCTGAGAAAGGTCCAGAGGGGGAAGAAAGGGACAGGCGTGTCCCCAGGAGAGAACAATGCCCCGAACAAACGGGACGGAGGAGGATAGGAGTCAGGGCTGCCCCCTACCCCACTCCCCACTCCACCGCCCGGTTTTTTTTTTTTTTTTTGCAATTTTGAGCACCAAGAGGCAGGATGGGTGGGACAGCCCCTTGGGCTTGGAGAATCAAGAGAAAAAAAGGTGTGTTTGGAGGGGGTGGGGAGGGAGAGGCTGGACAGAGGCCACGGAGCGCAGTTAAAAGTCCTTCTCCCTTTCTTCCCACAACTCCTCCATCCCCATCATTCTCTCCCCACCTCCTCACCCCTGTGTCTCCTGCCTCTGTCCACCCCTGTCTGTATCCGTATTTCCCACCCCTGTTGTTCATCAAACCCCTCTTCGCTCTACCCAACCCCGGTCTGTCGGTCCCCCACCCCCTCCCCACGTCCATCCCTGTCCCGCCCCGTAGGCGTGTGCGCTGGACCCCATGCTGGACGACTCAGTCATGTTCGCGCGGCGACTGCGCAACTTGAACCGGCCGGTGACGCTGCACGTGGTGGAGGACCTGCCGCATGGCTTCCTGACCCTGGCGTCGCTGTGCCGCGAGACGCGCCAGGCCGCGGAGCTGTGTGTAGAGCGCATCCGCCTCGTCCTCACTCCGCCCGCGGCGCCCGCTCCCGCCCCGCCGCGGGTCTGAGCCACCCTCTGGAGCCAGACCTCGCGGGGAGACGAGGGCTGCGGGGGGCAACACTAAAAGCCTGTTTCCATCTGCACTGGCCTCCGTGATTAATGCACTCCAGGCCAGGCAGGAGGGGGCGCGGGCTGTGCCTTACTTAAGTCGGGAGTGACGAGGGGGCGGGGCGGGGACCCGAAAGCTGAGACCTCCTTCTGGGGGACGGGGATGCGCATACACACACCGGTTACCAAGACCTGACGCCACCGCTGCCTTCTGATGCTGCCGATGCGACCACCGCACGGGCGGGCACTGGCCCTCCCTTGCAGGTCGGTTTGTTTGTTCGTTTGTTGTAAATAAAAGTATTTAGTTTGGCCTCTCTCAAATAGGGTGGGGTGTTTGGGGCAGCATCGGACTCAAGCGGCTGGAAACCAAGAAACCTGGAATGAGGGGTGTGGAGGCCTGGATTCTCGGGACCAGAAGGGAGCAGACTCCCTGCTAAACCAGACTCACCTCCCGGCGGACTTCATACAGGTACACTGCCAGGAAATGCTGGATCCTCAGCTCCTCCCCTTAAAGGCCTTAGGTTAGCTGGACTCTCCCTGGTCCCAGGGAGACCAGGCTTAGCATCCACCAGGGGGAAATAAAAATAATCTCTTGGGTCTCAAAGGCTCCAGTGACCCAAACACCCTACAGAACTGAAGCAAAGTTAGCAGGAAAGCAGAAAGAAACTGACAAAATACTGGAAATGCAGCTGGGCACGGAGGTTCACCCCTGTAATCCCAGCACTTTGGGAGGCGAGGCAAGGCAAGAGGATGGTTTGTCCAGTTGGAGACCAACCTGGGCAACACAGGAAGGCCCCCGTCTCTACAAAAAAACATTTAAAAATTAGCTAGGCATGGTGGCACACTCCTGCAGTCCCAGCTACTCGGGAGGGTGAAGCAGGAGGATCACTTACGCCCAGGAGTTCGAGGTTGCAGTGAGCTATGACCACACCACAAACTCCCACTTGGACAACAGAGTGAGACCCTGTTTCCAGAAACACACACAAAAACTGGAGATGCAAGTTCTGTCCAGCTATGACAGCTCTTGGGCCAACTCTCTGGCCCCTTGTAGGCCCTGAGTTTGGAGCTGAGATGATTTATACCCAGGACGTGCCTTCAAAGGGCTTCTGATGCTGGATTCAGAGAGGGTGGGGGAACAGACACAGGCTGTCACAGTCCCCAAGGGTTCCACCTGTGGTAGTCAGGGAGGGCTTCACAGAGGTGGTGATCTGAGCTTGACATTAAAGGATGAACAAGTCTGCTAGGAAGAAAATACATGCCTGGTTGTGAGAGACAGCCGGCAGTGATCAAAGCTGCTCCTGGCTAGAAAAAGCTTCCCCTGGACCAGAAGTTCAGGTGCAAAGTGGGGAGGGGCATGAGGACCTGAATAGCCTGAAGTACTATTTGGACTAAACCGGAGGGCAGTGGGGAGCCACAGGAATGCCTTGAGCAGGAAAGGGCCAGGGTCAGCTCAGGGCACTTAAAGATCCTGCTGGAACACTGGGGGAGGGACAGAAAAGGGCAAAACTGGAGCCCTGCAGGCCAAGGAGGCCTGTGCTGGGGCAGGAGCTGTGAGGGTAGAGAGTGTAGGCGGAGCATCCCAGAGCCATAAAAGGTGGGAAGAGGGAGGCTGAGGGTGGATTACGAGGTCAAGAGATCAAGACCATCCTGGCCAACATGGTGAAAACCAATCTCTATTAAAAATACAAAACTTAGCTGGGCATGGTGGCACGCATCTGTAGTCCCAACTACTCAGGAGGCTGAGGCAGGAGAATTGCTTGAACCTGGGAGGTGGAGGTTGCAGTGAGCTGAGATTGCACCACTGCACTCCAGCCTGGGTGACAGAGTAAGACTACATCTCAGAAGAAAAAAAAAAAAAAAAAAAAAAAGTGGGAAGAATAGCACTTACTGATGAGGTTACAGGAGAGCAAGGGAACAGGGATGACACACAGTTCTGGCCAGGGGAGCAGGTGGACAGTGAAGCTGTCTCTTCACTGAGAGGAGGCTCAGGCTCAGGTGTGTGTGGGGGGCAGGGCCTGCTGAGGCCATTCTGGACATGGTGAGCTGGAAGGTCTCAGTAAGACAACCCAGGAGGCAGCAGGCGTCAGAAGTGCAGTCTGGGGCCGGGTGCAGTGACTTACACCTATAATCCCAGCACTCTGGGAGGCTGAGGTAGGTGGATCACCTGAGGTCAGGAGTTCAAGATCAGCCTGACCAACATGGTGAAACCCTGTCTCTACTAAAAATACAAAATTTAGCCGGGTGTGGTGGTGCACACCTGTAATCCCAGCTGCTTGGGAGGCTGGGGCAAGAGAATTGCTTGAACCTGGGAGGCAGAGGTTGCAGTGGGCCAAGACTGCACCAGTGCACTCCAGCCTGGGCAATAAAGTAAGACTCTGTCTAAGAAAAAAAAAAAGTGCAGTCTAGGTGGAACCAAGGGACTGGAACCTTTCCAGGAAGCCTGGGCAGGTGGGACAAGAGGAGGGCCAGGACAGAGACAGCCCTGAGGATCACAGCCCCATTAAAGGGGTAGGTGGGGTGGGCAGTGGAAGGCAAGGCCGGAGGGTTCTAAGGAGCAACCGGAGAGGGAGGAAGCTGCCCAGGAAGGAGGATGTAGGGCAAAGGGAGTTTCAGGGAGTGGACCATGTCAGATGAGGATTGAAGTGTTATCCTCAGGTCTCAGCAGTGAGCAGGTGACCTCAGTGACCCTGGTCCAGTACCACTGCAGGGCTCTGGCAGTTGGACAGCCAGACATAGTGGGTTGAAGAGGGAGTAGAAGGTAAGGGATTGAGCCAGTGGGCGCCACAGGGGAGCTTGATACAAGGCACATGTGTTTAGAGATGATGGACATGTTTGAATGATGGCAGGGTGGGAGAGACTGAAGATGCAGAAACAAGAAATTGGTTTCCTGAGAGGATGAGAAGCAAGGGATCCTCAGCTCAGAGCTCACGTTCACCCAACAAGTGACTTCTGAGTCAGGGCCTGTGCTGGGGCAGGGAGCTATATAGCCCAGAACTCTTCCTGAAGGTCTAGATCCACTGGCCTGAGTCACAGCTTCGCGTGTCCAACTCATAGAACCCTTTGCTCACCTCTGTCAAGAGTCACTACCCATCAACTGCTCCTCTTTCCTGTCCCCACCTCAGGGATGGCTACACCGTCCTCCAGGCCAGAGCTCTGGTCTCAGCCTGGACACTCCCTTGTCCTATAGCCCCATCAATTCCCACTTTCTGTTCTCTCTGCCTCCTGAATCTTTTTTTTTTTTTGAGACAGGGTCTCACTCTTGTGCGGGTTGGAGTGTAGTGGCACGACCTTGGCTCACTGCAGCCTCGACTTCCCAGGCTCAAGTGATCTTCCTGCCTCAGTCTCCTCAGTAGCTGAAACCATAGGCACGCACCACCACAGCCAGCTAATATTTTGTTAGAGATGAAGCTGTCACTCTGTTGCCCAGGCTGGTCTCAAAGTCCTGAGCTCAAGTGATCCTCCTACCTCAACCTCCCAAAGTGCTAAGATTACAGGCATGAGCCACTGCACCCAGCCTTGCCTCCTGAATCTCTATCTTATCCCCTCAGCCTCTTCCCTGATCCAGGCTCCACTCTCTCCTGCCTGAATCCCTGCCAGAGCCGCCTCCTGGGCCACTGGCTTCCAGTTCCATTCTTCCAGTTCTGGTCCAACTATGACCTTGTCCTCCGCTACTCTCAACCCTTCCATGGCTCTCCACTACCCCCTCACCCTCAGGACAAACTCCAAGCTCCTCAGCCTGGCCTCTGCCCATCTCCTTGGCCTCCTCCAGCCTTACAGGTCCCCTACTGGCCACACCGACTTGGCTGGCCTTCCCCTTGGGCACCTGCACGCAGCACTGCTCCTGGATGCCTCCCTGTCTTTGGTCACGCAGAAACACCCTCCCCACACCCTCTTCTCCACTTTGCCTGGCACCTCCTACCCCTCCAAGATTCGGCTCCAATGGTCCCTCCCCTGGAAACCCTTTGCCGACCACGCCCAACTGAAAAAAAGTCTCTGCTGGGCTCCCCACCGCCTCTGCACACCCCTGCCCGTCAATGTCTGTCCTCCCATCTGACCCGGGCTCCTTGAGGGCACGGCCCAGGCCTGACTCATCTTGGTACCAGCATCGCCAAGCACGAGGGTTGACACACCAGAAGCCTCCGGAAATGTTTGTCTAACTAAGTAATAGGTGGGAGAGTGGATGAGTGAGTGGCTAGACCAGGGAATCTGTGAGTGAGGGAGTTAAGGAGGGAAGGAAGAGCTGAACGGATGAAGGAGCAGGAAGGCAAGAGCAGAAGAGAATCAGGCTTAGGCTGGGAGAAATGGATGGATGAATAACTGAGATCTCCCATCCCGGACTCAGTTTCTCCAACAAAGCAAGATGGGTTCGCCGGGGCTGAGCTCCCCACTCCGCCTCCAGCCTCACCATGCCTCACGGTTTCCCACCCGAGCTCTGTCCAGAATCTCAATACTAGTGTGCTGGGAAGGGCTTACCCGGCCGGACCCGCAAAACTGGTTCCCTCGTGAGCCCGCTCGGGCCTCCGCAGAGTAGACCGGGATTCCGTCAGGTTCCGGGTCTATGTTCTATTGGCCGACTGACGGGGCCTGGCAGAGACTGGCGTCTTCGACAGCCTATCGCTGCTCAAGTTGGGCTGTGGTCCCGCCTACCAGGGAAAGGGTCCTGAGTGGCCCAAGGAAGTAGAAGGCCCAGTGCCATTGGCTGGAAGGCAGTGACTGAAGTTAGGGATAGCTTATCGCAGCCAGACTTCGAAGGAGCGCCTCCCGTGTCGGACCCGCCTCCGGAGGGACTGCGTCGGGGTGGGAGCACCGAGCGTAGAGGGTCGCAGAATGGCGGCGAATGGGGTTTCTGGCTCCACATACCTGGGCTGTTTGCTGACCCGATCCTTGGGCCTTGAGGAAGGTTTGGGGATCTGAATTCAGACTCCTTGGTCTCGAAGGAGGAGAAGTCTGGGACGCGAGGAAGGAGGGACTGGGGGCCCGGACCCCTGGGTCAGAGGGAGGAGGGGCTTGGGAACCTGAGAGGTTGGTGTCTAGGAGCGGGAACTCCGAGATCTTGAGTCACCCGCCCGCCCAGGGATGACAGGTTTGGGGTTCAGGATTTTATAAGGCTATTTATGGGAAGGGAGCCAGGCAAGTGTTCTGGGTAATGAGGTGGAGCTTGGTCTATAGAGAAGGAGAGGGAAGAGGCTCAGGGGAAGCTCTGGCCTGGATATGCCCTTTCCTCATCCCGAAAAGGGAAGTCAGGGGCAGGTGATGTCTGCAAAAGGAAGCCAGAGCTAGAGGTGACTAGAGACTCACGTGAGACCAAGAGAAAAACAGAGATACCAAAAGGGAGATAAAAAGAATAAAACAGTAATAATCATAGAGCTCTCTTGTACTGAGTCTACTGTGGCCTGGTTCTGTGCTAAGCATTTGACATAATTATCTCATGGCTTCCTCATCACAGCTCTGAGAGATTGGATTATTATTATTATTATTATCCCCATTTTACAAGGTAGAAAATTAAGGCCCAGTAACAGAGAATCAAGATACAGATGTAACGATACTAGAGAGACACAAAACACAGATGGAGATAAACAGAGTTACAGGCCCAGAGAGAAAAAAGAAAAGGCAGGCAACAAGAAAAGAAGAGGGGCTGAGAGCTGGGATTCCTGGGGCTGGGGGAGTGGAGAGCTGGAGACTTGGACTCCTGAGTCCTGGAGAAGGCAGGGCTAAGGATGGGGTCTCCCAGGTATTTTCTCCCCTGAATCCACAATACTAAGTTTGTCCAACCCTTCTGGCTGTGGGTGTGAGCCTGGTCACGGTGGAAAATAGCGATTAGGAGGTGCAGATACATCATTAGCCTATTAGGAGGTGATAAGAAAATGAATCATGGGGGTGCCCTTAGCCTGGAAAGGCCCTTTCCCCCTTGGCCTCTGTTCTTTGATCTGGACAGATCTGGCCTTCTCTGTCTCTCCTCATCTCTGCATGTCCGTCACTCAGAACTGTCACTGAGGGTCGGATGCGCTGGCTCACGCCTGTAATCCCAGCACTTTGGGAGGCCCAGGCCAGCAGATCACTTGAGGCCAGGAATTGGAGACCAGCCTGGCCAACATGGCGAAACCCCCTCTCTACTGAAAATACAAAAATTAACCGGGCACAGTGGCAGGCGCCTGTAGTCCCAGCTACTCGGGAAGTTGAAGCAGGAGAATTGCTTGAATCTAGGGGATTCAACCCAGAGGTTGCAATGAGCTGAGATCACACCACTGCACTCCAGCCTGGGTGGCAGAGTGAGACTCTCTCTCAAAAAAAAATTTAACTGTCACTGAAGCCCACTGTGGAGGCAGAGGGCCACCCTGGGGCAGCAACAGCGTTCCTGGGTCTCCACTTTCCCCCAGGCCCTGAACCAACCAGAGGTCCTGGCATGTTGCAGGAAATGCTCACGGAATGAGTGGACAGACGTCCCCATCTCTGTGCACCTCTTCCTCTGTCCCCATCCAGCCATCGTTTTTCTGTGTCACCATCATGTTTCTCAGCCTCTCCCTGGCCTCACTGGTCTCCTCCCAACTTCCCTTTCAACCTCGAGTTTCTCCCCGAGCCACTGGGCCCACTATCCCCGTTAGGGAGAAACCGAGGCTAATTTTGGAAGGATCTCTCTCCCAGGGGTCACCTATGGGACATTATGTAGGGGAATGGCCTCACAGCTGAGAGATGGGTTCTCAAGACTCCAATTACGGACACACTGCCAGCACCTCAGAGTCAGAAATGCAAGATCACACCAAACACGTGCCTTCACAATTTGTGTTAGATTTGGTCTTGCATTTGCACCCACACAAAGGATCACACACACACACAGCAATATGGCCTACAAGCACAAACATAGGCACACAATCCACAGACTCACCCGTGATGACAACACACAAGAAATATCCTACTCCACATGCAAAACAGACACCCCAGCGATGCAATTACATGCCCAGTCAGTGAGAGGCCACGCATCCAGCTCCTACTAGAAAGACGATGAGCAAAGCCTGGTGTTACTTTCCTAGTCTTTGCTCATTGTCTTTCTAGTAGGAGCTAGAAGAACCCAGCAGTATCCCCAGCAACTAGAAGGACACAGCAGCAGCAGCAACAACACAAAATGTTTCCTATGTGACAGAATTCCAAGTACTTTTCTTTTTTTATTTTGATACGGAGTTTCACTCTTGTCACCCAGGCTGTGGTGCAATGGCACAATCTTGGCTCACTGCAACCTCCGCCTCCCGGGTTCAAGCAATTCTCCTCCCTCAGCCTCCCAAGTAGCTGGGATTACAGGCGCACGCCACCACGCCCAGCTAATTTTTCTATTTTTAGGAGAGACGGTGTTTCACCACATTGGCCAGGCTGGTCTCAAACTCCTGACCAGGTGATCCACCCACCTCAGCCTCCCAAAGTGTTAGGATTACAGGCGTGAGCCACTACACTCAGCCATTTTTTTTATTTTTATTGTTTTTTTGAGGCAGAGTCTCACTCTGTCGCCCAAGATGGAGTGCAGTGGTGCCATCTCGGCTCACTGCAACCTCCACGTCCTGGATTCAAGCGATTCCCCTGCCTCAGCCTCCCGAGTAGCTGAGATTACAGATGCCCACCACCACACCCAGCTAATTTTTGTATTTTTAGTAGACATGGAGTTTCACCATGTTGGCCAGGCTGGTCACAAACTCCTGACCTCAGGTGATCTGCCCACCTCAGCCTCTCAAACTGCTGGGATTACAGGCGTGAGCCACCGCACCCAGCACACTTTTTATTTAGTCCTCTAAACAACCTTATTTGCAGCAACCCATCTTATAGGTGGGAAAATTGAGGTCCAAACAAGTTTAGTGACTTGCCCAAGGACAGGCAGTCAGAATTTGGTGTGTTTTTCTTGAGATGGAGTCTCGCTCTGTCACTCAGGCTGGAGTGCAATGGCACAACCTTGGCTCACTGCAACCTCCACCTCCTGGGTTCAAGCAATTATCCTGGCTTAACCTCCCGAATAGGCACACACAACCACACCTGGCTAATTTTTTTGTGTTTTTTTTAGTACAGATGGGGTTTCACCATATTCACCAGGCTGGTCTTGAACTCCTAACCTTAAGTGATCTGCCTGCCTCGGCCTCCCAAAGTGCTGGGATTACAGATGTAAGACACTGCACCCAGCCAGCAGTCAGAATTTGAACCCAGGCCGGGCACAGTGGCTCATACTTTTAATCCCAACACTTTGGGAGGCTGAAGCAGGAGGACTGCTTGGGCCAAGAAGTTTGAGACCAGCCTGGGCAACACTGCAAGACTCTGTCTCTACAAAAAAAAATTTAAAAATTAGCTGGCATGGGCCAGGTGCCATGGCTCACACCTGTATTCCTGGCACTTTGGGAGGCCGAGGCAGGCGGATCACGAGGTCAGGAGTTCAAGACCAGTTTGACCAATATGGTGAAATTCCATCTCTACTAAAAAAAAAAATATATATATATATATATACAAATATTAGTCGGGTGTGGTGGTGCCCACCTGTAGCCCCAGCTACTCAGGAGGCTTGAGGCAGAAGAATCACTTGAACCTGGGAGGTGGAGGTTGCAGTGAGCCGAGATCGCACCACTTCACCACTGCGCTCCAGCCTGGGAGACAGAGCAAGACTTTGTTTAAAAAAAAAAAAATAGTTGGCATGGTGGCACACACCTGTGGTCCCAGCTACTCAGGAGGCTGAGGTGGGAGGATCACTTGAGCCGGGGAGGTCAAGGCTGCAGTGAATTCTCCCACTCACTGCACTCCTGTCTGGACAACAGAGTGAGACTTTGTCTCAACAAAAAAAGAATTTGGAGCCAAGTGCTGTGGCTCACACTTGTAATCCCAGCATTTTGGGAGGCTGAGTTGGATGGATTACCTGAGGTCTGGAGCTTGAGACCAGCCTGGCCAACACAGTGAAACCCCATCTCTACTAAAAATACAAAATTAGCCGGGCATGGTGGTGGAGGCCTGTAATCCCAGCCACTAGAAAGATTGAAACAGGAGATCACTTGAACCCAGGAGGCAGAGGTTGCAGTGAGCTGAGATCGTGCCGTTGCACTCCAGCCTGGGCAACAAGAGCGAAACTCTATCTCAAAAAAAAAAAAAAAAAAATTTTGAACCCAGGCTTTCTGGCTCCAGAGTCCATCACATAAGGCTACCATTTAATAAATAGTTGCTGCCTTAATCCAATCAGAATTATAGAATCACAGTAACTGAGAACACACCCAAACACCAGTGTAGGCTCACAGGAGGGCAACACAGACACACAAATAGAACAGCCCCTCTCACATCATACCACAGACCACAGAAAAAGCACAAACAGACACCTCATGTGTAGGCTCACAGGAGGGCAACACAGACACACAAATAGAACAGCCCCTCTCACATCACACTGCAGACCATAGAAAAAGCACAAACAGACACCTCATGACAGTTGGAGATTGTCATGACAATTGGTCACAACCACACACACAGACACAACACACCCAGACCGGAACACAGGGGCACACCCAGAGCTCCGAGTCCCTCCTGTTCCGCTCCCAGCCCTGCTGGGCTGGCCCTCAAGGAAACAGCAGGTTGAGGATGGGAAGGGGCCACCCCACTTGTCCGCTCAGCCCAACTGGTTTCCCCAGGGCCACAGATGGCACAACCCACCTTGTGAAACACACGTTGGGCAACTGGACTCAGACCTGGTCTGGATGCCTGGGTTCTGAGGAGAAAGGGGCTGGGAGCCTGAACTCCTGTATTTCTGAGGGAGGAGGGGGCTGGGTGCCCCATTCCCTCTAAGAGGGAGGAGGAGGATTATTGGGACCTGGACTCTCAGATCCTAAGGAGGGAAGGCTGGGGACTGGACTCCTAGGTTCTAGGAAAAGAGGGGGCTGGAGTTCTGGATTCCTCTGTCTTTGATTACAGGGTTCCAGATTTAGCAAATAAAAATATAGGAAGCCCAATTTAATTTGAATTTCGGATAAATAACAAATACTTTTTTAGTATAAATATGTCCCAAATACTGCATAAAACATACACTAAAAAAAAAAAGTGTTGCTTATCTGAATTTCAGATTTTACAGGATCCTGTTTTGTTTTTTGTTTTTTTGTTTTTTGAGATGGTGTCTCGCTCTGTTGCCCAGGCTGGAGTGCAATGGCTCGATCTCGGCTCACTGCAACCTCTGCCTCCTGGGTTCAAGCGATTCTGCTGCCTTAGCCTCTGGAGTAGCTGGGAATACAGGTGTGCACCACCACGCCCAGCTAATTTTTGTACTTTTAGTAGAGATGGGGTTTCATCATGTTGGCCAGGATGGTCTCCATCTCCTGACCTCGTGATCCGCCCACCTTGGCCTCCCAAAGTGCTGGGATTAGAATCCTGTATTTTATGTGGCAACCCTGTTTGAGGGGGATGTAGGCTGATGCCAGATGACTGGGCCACCGTCACTCCTCAGCCCCCCAGGAGCTCCTCCTCCTGCTCATAGCCCTCCTCACCCCCAAGCAGGCCACCTCACAGCTTCCCCAGTCCCAATTTCCTCACCTGCATGAATTGCTAGATCTAATTGGGGCCCCCAGGCTGTGTCAGGAGTGAGAGAGGAAACTTGAGGACAACTCAGAGTGTCATTCTGGAAGCCCTAGGGTCCTCGGAGATGACTGACCTTGAGTCACCGTACCCTTAGTCTGGACAGGAGGGGGAATGGGGCCTTGTGGCTGCCTCCATGGGGGCAGATCTGGAGAGGAAGAGAGATGGAAAGCCAGATTCAGAAAAGATTTTGACATAGGAGACAGAGACCCCAGGATAAGGGCACAGAGACACAGAGCCTGGGAGGAGAGAGACCCAGAGATTTGTAAACAGATTTGCAGAGATGAGGAAAGAAAGGAAGATTCCCAGCTGGGAAGGGAAGATGCAGGGTGAGAGACGAAGATTCAGAGATGGGAGACAGGGATGGTAGGAGAGAAGTGGGGAGAAGGGCTGGGCGCGGTGGCTCACGCCTGTAATCCCTGCACTTTGGGAAGCCGAGGCAGGTTGATCAAGAGGTCAGGAGTTCTAGACTAGCCTGACCAACATGGTGAAACCCTGTCTCTACTAAAGATACCACAAATTAGCCAGGCATGGTTCAGGACACTTGTAATCCCAGCTACTTGGGAGGCTGAGGCAGGAGAATCGCTTGAACCCGGGAGGCAGAGGTTGCAGTGAGCCAAGAGAGTGCCCAGGCGACATCGAGAGACTCCATCTCAAAAAAAAAAAAAAAGAAGTGGGGAGATGTCCCCCAAACATTCAGGCTCCAGGCCCAATGACTGACGTACACGGGCAAGACAGCGCTGCCGACAGTTCTGGGGACAAGGACACTCAATCATCTGGGTGGTGCTGGGAGCCCAAGGCTTGGGTCCTAATGTGCTGGAAGCAGGGAGGGGACACCTGGGATCCCAGGCTAGCAGGGCGATCCACCTGCCATCACCCCATACCCAGTGGGGTGATGACACCACCTTCTCTGCAGGTGACACCCCAATTTTCTAGTGCCTCCTACATTTTTGGGGTGACACCCGTGCTAGGTACCCCACCCACCTCTAACACTGCTTCCCTGACTGAGTCACTTCCCAACCCTGTCAGGCCTGTTGGGGGGCGACTTTGGCGGCTTAGGCATCCAGGCCCCGAGCTCCTCCCCTGCTCAGGAGCCCAGCTGTGTGGAATCCCAGGACCCCTATCCTACTGAGGGGTGTGCAGCCTGGCCTCATGAGATGCAGGAGTCTGGGGCCCCAGCCTCTCCACCCTCAGACCCAGGGCTCCAAGCCCCCAGTCCTTTGCTCCATCAGGACCCAGGAGTCCTGGGTCACGTTCACGTCCTTTAGGAACTGTGGCTTTTTAGTTCCCAGCCTCCTCCCTGCCCAATTTGGAGCTGGGGTGAGGTATGTTTATTTACTTTGGTTCTAACATGAGTCATCCCCCAAAACATATTGCCCTCCATGTGTCTTCTGGCTTGAATGGGGAGGATGTTGTCCCCCTCCCAGCAAAGGGGGGACATCACTGAGAGATGAGGAGACCCAGAAAGGAGAGTCCCACACAGCACTCTCTCCCACGCCACCCCGCCTTTCTCCCTCCCCACCCAGCACCTCTCCCCATTTCCCGCCCTCTAAGCCTGTTCAGTGATCCCCCCACCTCTCGCCTGCCTCTCCACTTTTCCACCTCCGTCTGTCTCCCAGCTCCCCTTTTCTTCTGTCACTGAGGTTGGAGGGCAGTGGCGAGAACACAGCTCACTGCAGCCTCGACCTTCTGGACTCAAGTAGCTGGGACTACAGGTGCATGCCACCATGCCCAATTAATTTTATTTGTATTTTTTGGAGAGATGGGGTCTCCCTTGAGCCCAGGCTGGTCTCCAACTCCTGGGCCCAAGCAATCCTCCCGACTCAGCCTTCCAGAGTGTTGAGATTACAGGTGACAGCCACCACGCCTCACTCATCTCCCCTCATTTCTTCTCACATTTTTGCATCCCTCTGTTTTGGCATCTGTCCATCCCTCTGAATCTCCTTCTCTCTCCCTTCTGTCTAGAGGGCCTTCCCTGCCTGCCCTTCTCAACTGTTTCTGTCTCCCCCTCTCTTTTGGTCTCTGCACATTGACCCTGCTGTGCCCCAGCTTCTCTCCCCTCAATCCTGGGAGCTGAGGCAGGAGGGGAAGTGGAGGGAAGGAAGTGAAGGGGGAGGCGGGAAATCTCAGTGCAGGGAGAAGGTCGACCAGACAGGCTGGGCTCCCTGAGCACCTCAGTCAGAGCCCCGCCCAGGGCTGCCTGGCCGCCTATATAAGTGGCTCTGGGCTGAGACGGAGAAGTCAGTGCCCGTGTCTCCACACTTCCGGCTCCATCACTGCCATCGCAATCCACAGGTAGGAGCACCCCCTCCGGAGCCCTCTTCTTTGAAGTTGGGCGCCTCTGCTCTGTTCTCTCTCCTCTTCGTCCCACTCATATCTCTCTGTCTCCCTATCTCTGACTGTCTCTCAGGACATCTCTGTCCTTCCGAATGCCCCAGAATCCCTCCTTAACTAGGGTGGGCTGGGCTGAATTTGGAAGTCCTGGGGCCCAGCATCTCCTCTATGAACCCCCTTGGCCTGGGCCGTCAGAGGTGGGGCGCTTCTCCTCATCTCTGAGCCTCAACGTTCACCTGTGAGATGGGCTTTCGGAGGAGTCGAAATGCTGGGCACATGTGGGCATGACTGGTGGCAGCTCCACGGGCACCTGTCTCTGGTCTTTCTCCCCTTGTCTCTGACTCTGTCCATCTCCATTTCTTGGTCTCTCTCAAGCCCTATCTCGGGTATGGGGAGGGTCCTCTGGGATCTGTCGGGCAGCTGGAAAGAGAAGGGCGAGTTTCTCGCCCCCACCCTATCCATCCCCTATTCTGTGTGTCTCCTGGCCAGCAGGCTGACTTGGCCTCTTTCTCCTCAGCTCCCCTCCCCCTGAGAACCCAGCCCCCAGAACCCCAGTCCCTTGCCCCGCCCCCCGGCCTCCCCAGTATCCAGCGTTCCTTGGACAGACTCCGCCACTGTTGCCGCAGCCACTTCTGCCATCCCCAACGCCACCTCCTCAGGGCCAGCAAGATGCAGTTTGAGATGCGCGACAACGTGAAAGGCAAAGGTGGGATCACTGGGTGGACCGGCAACCCTGGAACCTGGCCACCTCCCTCCCCTGGGCACCCTTGCTCCGAAGACAGACGGCACCGGCTTCCACCCCAGAGGCCCCAGAAATGCTGCAACCCAGAACCCAGGCCCAGACGTGGAGGAGAAGGTGGCACTGCCAGGCCCCGCCCAGATGTGGTTCCCACCCTTCCTCAGATGTGCAGGAGCCCCCCACTCGCAGCCTAACCAGACATGCAGGAGCCAGCATCAACAGGGACAGACTGGGGTTGCTAGTGCCCAGATGTGGCAAAAGGGAAGGGGGAGGCACGTTTGTGTCCCTTCAGTGGGCGGCCTGGTGGCCCTGCCCAGACTGCCCGGCAGAGGGAAGGGTGGCAGGAGAGTGCGGGGACCTAGGAGGTGCTGCAAGGCTGCCAGGCTGCCAGCTGACCACCCCCCCACCTCTGCAGCCATGTCCTACCCTGTGACCAGCCAACCCCAGTGCGCCACCACCAGCTGCTACCAGACCCAGCTCAGTGACTGGCACACAGGTCTTACGGACTGCTGCAATGACATGCCTGTCTGTGAGTGCCCGCCTGCTCCCTCTCCAGGCCAGGGGGCGAGGGGGGCGGCTGGGGGAAGTGGGAGAGGGAAACTTACCTCCCATCTCCTCCCACCTCCTGCTAACCTCACTCCCACCTCCATTCCTTGGGCTCGGAATTCCCACTCTCTAATGCTCACCCTTTCCTCAGACTCCCCAGCACTCCTTAGATTACTGACCTCACGCCTTCCAACACTCAACTTCTGGGGCCCTCAACCTCCCCCTTGCATGCTCAGCTTTCCTCCCTGTTACCCCCAACTCCCTCTTCAAACCTTAACTCCAGGCCCAGCGCGGTGGCTCATGCCTGTAATCCCAGCACTTTGGGAGGTCGAGACAGGAGGATGTCTTGAGGCCAGGAGTTTGAGACCAGCCTGGGCAACATGAGACCCCCACCCCCCATCTCTACAAAAATAAAAAATAAAATTAGCCTGGGATGGTGGCACACACCAGTAGTCCCAGCTACTCGGGAGGCTGTGGCGGGAGGATTGCTTGAGCCCAGGAGGTCGAGGCTGCAGTAAGCCGTGATCACACCACTGCACTCCAGCCTGGGCGACAGCAAGGCTTCAATCTCTTTAAAAAAGAATAAGAAAAACCCTATCTTCCAATCTCTAAGCCACCCTCTCCTGGACCTCTAATTCCCTCTGGGCTCTCTCCTTCGCTTCCCCCAACCCTGAGCTCCCTCTGAGACCTCTCCTTGGCTGGGACCCTCAACGCCTCTCCGTGGCAAGTCAGCCGCGCCCCTCCCCGGGGCGGAGCCGTCGGGATGCCCCGGCTGGCCCCGCCCCTGACCGCCAGCGCCCCGCTCAGGTCTGTGCGGCACTTTCGCTCCTCTGTGTCTCGCCTGCCGCATCTCCGACGACTTCGGCGAGTGCTGCTGCGCGCCCTACCTGCCTGGAGGCCTGCACTCCATCCGCACCGGCATGCGCGAGCGCTACCACATCCAGGTGCGCGCCGGGCCGGGGACCCGCGGGAGCAGGGGGCTGGGGACTGGCCTCCAGGGACCCACAGCAGGGCTACTGACCCCTCTCTCCCATCCTCTAGGGCTCTGTCGGGCACGACTGGGCGGCCCTCACCTTTTGTCTGCCCTGCGCGCTCTGCCAGATGGCGCGGGAGCTGAAGATCCGAGAGTAAAGAAGTTCCCCGTGTTCCCCGTCCTTTTCCACCGGTCTCCCCCGGCTCTCTGTGGCCGCTCCTGGAAGGCCTGCCCCGCCGCCCCCGTCTTGCTGCCAGAAATACACCCACAATAAAAACCTGAAAACCAACTCCGCCTACATCCATTTTTGTCCCAGGGTAGGAATCTGGGTGGAGAGAGAGGTTTGCTGAGAGGTGGGGACACAACAGATGACTACGTGTGACCCCGACAGGCAGTGTGTGACCTTGGCAATTTATCCCTCCCAAACCCTAGGCGCCCTGACCCGAACAAAGTAAAACGTCTAACCCTTTAGCTGCAGGCTCCCTACCCGAAGCTGCCTGCATTCTGAAAATAAGCAAAACCAGAAAGTCAATCTTGGGAGGGTGGGGGCACTGAAGTTCAAAGGAAAAACACAGGAGAGCGCCCTTGCCTGCTCCATACCTATGGGCTTTTGGCCTGCACACAATTCGAACAGGCTTGGGGGACTTTTGTCTCCAAAGCAGGGAACTTTCAAGCTTAAGGTTCTATGGAGCTAAAAAGGACTTTTTTTTTTTTTTTTTTTTTGAGACAAGGTTTCGCTCTTGTTGCCCAGGCTGTAGTGCAATGGTGCAATCTTGGCTCACCACAACCTCCACCTCCTGGGTTTAAGGGAGTCTCATGCCTCAGCCTCCCAAGTAGCTGGGATTACAGGCATGCACCACCACGCCCGGCTAATTTTTAATTTTTAGCTGAGACAGGGTTTCACTATGTTGGTCAGGCTGGTCTTGAACTCCCGACCTCAGGTGATCTGCCCGCCTCAGCCTCCCAAAGTGCTGGGATTACAGGCGTGAGCCACCACACCCGGCCTTAATATTTCTATTTTTAGTAGAGAAGGGGTTTCACCATCTTGGTCAGGCTGGTCTGAAACTCCTGGCCTCAAGCAATCCGCCTATCTTGGCCTACCAAAGTGCCAGGATTACAGGGGTGAGCCACCACACCTGGCCAAAATCATCGTTAATACTACTATAATATGTATAATGTAGTAACTATTCTAATTTTAACATATTACTATTATTTTATTATTTGCTGTTCTCTCTCTCTCTCTCTCTGACATCTTCCCTCGGGATATCTTAAGAGCCCCCTCAAATTTAACATGTACAAAACCTAATTGCTGATCTACCCCAACCCCCAAACTGACTCTGCCCACTCTGCCATTCCAGGAAACAGCAAACTCTACCTGTTACGTTGCTCAGCCATTTTCTCTCTCACCCAGTGTCCAATCTGTCAACAAACTCTGCTGGTTCTACTTTCAGAATATATCCAGAATCTCACCACTTCTCCCGGCTCTGCTATCCCAACCTTGTTCCAGCCACTCTCCTCTTCAACGTGGACACAGGGGCTTCCTCCTCCCAGAGATATCCGGTGCACACCTAAGTCAGAGCCCATTCCTTCCAGGCTCAGAATCCTCCCATGGCACCAGCCCCGACCGAGAGGAAGCTTGAGTCCTCACCATGGTGCAGGGACAGCAGGATGTGGCTCTTCTTCCCTCTGTGACCTTGTCTCTCTCTCTCCCCTTATTCCCTCTCTGCTCCAACCACAGGAGTCTTGTTTCTCTGAAATGTCAGGCACACTCCAACCTCGGGCCTTTGCGCTACCTGTTCCCTCGGCCTGGAATACTCTTCCCTCAGATGTCCCTCTGGCTCACTCCCTCATTTCTGTTTATGTGTCCTCTTACGAGAGCCCTTCCCATCCCACCTTATATTAAATAGCAAGTGCCAGGCCGGGCGCAGTGGCTCACACCTGTCATCCCAGCACTTTGGGAGGCCAAGGTTGGTGGATCACCTGAGGTCAAAAGTTCAAGACCAGCCTGGCCAACATAGTGAAATCCCATCTCTACTAAAAATACAAAAATTAGTCAGGTGTAATGGCAGGTGCCTGTAGTCCCAGCTACTTAGGAGGCTGAGGCAGGAGAATCGCTTGAACCCGGGAGGCGGAGGTTGCAGTGAGCCGAGACCATGTCATTGCACTCAAGCCTGGGCAACAAGAGTGAAACTCTGTCTCAAAAAAAAAAATTTTTTTTTTTAAAAAAGCAAGTGCCAACCCCCTGCTCTTTCACTGCCTTTTCTGGTCACTTTTCAGCATGTTGCATCATTTACTTATTATTGGGCATCACACTGGCTTAGCAGCTCCATGAGGGTAGAGACCTTGTTCACTGCTCTGTCCCCAGCTCCCTGCACAATGCACTGTAGGTAATCAGAAGACACTAGCTTAGAAAAGGGAAGCCAGTTTGGAGGTAATGTGTGGAGCAACAGAGACAGGCTTGTGTCACAGTCTGGCTCGTCTCAATTAGCCCTGAGTTCTTAGGCAACAGAGCTTTCAAATGGGCAAAATGGAAAACCAAGCCGGCACCTCCCAGCAATGACGCTGGGAAGATCAAGACTCACGCCAAGCACCCAGCACAGTGCCTGGAGGGCTGTAGGCCCTCAGTAAAATATCCCCTCTATCCCTGAAGTCCCCAGGGGGTTGGGAGCCACACAAAGGCTAGAACCCAGGCGTCCAGCCTTCCATGCCCTGACTCTCTCCCACCTCAGCATGCGCTGTTGCACTCAGGTGTGTGCAGGGAGAAGCGACAGCTGAGGGCTGACGCAGAAGAACGCATACCATGGGCCATTTGTCAGAGTTGGAGGGAGCGTGGCTGTGCATCCCAGGGAGAAGGCCCAGTCATGATGCAGATCGTCTGCTTCAGAGGGCAAAGTCACAGGATGACTGTTAGGAAGAGACCTCACCTGAGTAGTCTGTGCATAACACAGGAGTCCTGAAGAAACTTAGCTCCTTTCTGCTCATGCAATACAAACTCCATGGCCTCGGGACTCCCTCTCAAGGTAGCACATCTCACGCTCCTTAGCTCTCTAGTTGGTAAATTCTGCCTTATCCCCATCAAAAATTGGGTTTGTTGAGATAGAGTCTCACTCTTGTCGCCCAGGCTGGAGTGCAATAGCACAATCTCGGCTCGCTGCAATCTCTGCCTCCCAGGTTCAAGCCATTCTCCTGCCTCAGCCTCCCAAGTAGCTGGGACTATAGGCATATGCCATCATGCCCAGATAATTTCTTTTAGTAGATACAGGGTTTCGACATGTTGGCCAGGCTGGTCTTGAACTCCTGACCTCAGGTGATCCACCTGTCTCAGCCTCCCAAAGTGCTGGGATAACAGGCATGAGCCACCTCACCCAGCCGACAAATCAACTCTTTTGGACACCCTGCCCCAGTGCCCACTCTGTGCTGGGACAGCTTTCAGCTCCATCAACCTAAATTAAGGGGTCCTTCCTCAGGAGGCAGAAGAGCATGCTGGTCAGGCACTTGTCTGAGAGTCAACTGACAGCTGTCATGCAACAGCTAACCCATGTCTATGACCTTCTGTTTTCTCATCTGCAAAAGGGGATTCCAGGGTACCTACCTCATATGGTTGTTGAAACGGTCAAATGAAACCACAGCAGTAACATGTTAAGCAAACAGTCCAGGACGTGCTGCTCAGTTCATATAAATGCAAGTTCACGGTCACATCCTGGAGGGTAGATGCTACTGTCAGCTCATAAAGGCAAAACTCAAGTGAGGTCCAAGTAACCTCTGAAAATCCCTTAAATTGCCCACAAAGTAGGAAAATACCATGGGCTGGGGGCAGTGGCTCACGCCTGTAATCCCAGCACTTTGGAAGGCTGATGCAGGCAAATAATGAGGTCAGGAGTTCAAGATCAGCCTGACCAACATGATGAAACCCCATCTCTACTAAAAACACAAAAATTAGCCATGCACAGTGGCTCACGCCTATAATTCCAGCACTATGGGAGCCAAGGCAGGCGGCTCACTTCAGGTCAGGAGTTTGAGACCAGCCCGGCCAACATGGTAAAACCCCGCCTCCTCTAAAGATATAAAGAAACTGGCCGGGCGTGGGGGCAAGTGCCTGTAATCCCAGCTACTTGGGAGGCTGAGGTATGAGAATCACTTGAACCAGGGATATGAAGGCGCGACTGCCCTCTAGCCTAGGTGACAGAGACTCTGTCCCCACAAAAAGCAAAAAACAAAACAAGGCCATAGCTGGGACCGAGAAAGCCTATTTTCCCTCCTGAGCCAAACTGGGGTCACCCTGCAGATCTATAGGGGAGGGTCAAAGGCCTCGCTGCCCACGTCTCCCCTCAACACATCCCTCTGGGAAACAAGAGCTGTTTATTGGTATTTACTGCACTCGGTTATGGCAGACCCTTTACCCAGGAACAAAGCCAACCCAGCTCGGAGGTGGCACCATCATAAGGGCAATTATCCCAGTTATCCAGCACTCAGGGCTGGGTTAGAGCCAAGACCCATCCCTCCTGGGACACGGGCAGATGCGCTCAGACACCTGGGTCTTCCCCACGCTTTTTGTTAATTCTGCTGTTCCCCTCTTCTTCGGATGTGGCTCCTGCTGCCTCTGACCACGCACGCATTAGCAGGGCGTCTCACAGAGGCTCCACACGAGGGGAAGATGCAGGGTCCAGTTCCTCCAGGAGCAGGTGATGGACATCTTGGGAAAGGCGAGTCCCAGGTTCAAGACAACTCATGTCGAAGGGAGGGAGGTCAAGGGGTGAAGGACAGGAGTCCAAGGAGGTGGCTTGGGTGTGGGGCAGCCCCTCGGCAGAGCCCAGAAATCTCCCAGGCAGCACTGTCTGGAACAGGGCCGTGTGTTGACAATTCCAGCATTTCCATCCCCATCCTCAGTGTCCCCCATGCCCAACTGGAGTGGCATCTCAGGCAGAGATTTTGTGCCCTCTGAGGCTGCCTCTGAACAGGCCTCTGTTGTTCTAGCTTCGCTGGGTGACAGCACCGCTGAGCTCTGACCCGGCAGCCTGGGGGTCCTGCTCACCTCCGGGCTCTCATGGTGCCATCTGTCTCTTCCCAGCTGCTTCCCTCGCCAGTGCTGCCAACACCCCCACTCAATGTCTGCTGTTGAAATACTCAGCGTTTCTGTACCCTAGCTGGACCTGACTGAAGAGATGTCGGAAGGGCATCTCACGTCAAGAACCAGACTCTGATCTTCCTCACAACCCCCTCATGCACCCACAGCTCAAGCCACAAAGCTAGGGGTCCTCATGGATCTGTCTCCTCCCTCGCCCTGACATGCACACCATCATCCCGTGTGTGAGCCCACTCCCTCACTGCCACCACCCTGCTCTGGCCCACCATGCCCCTGCTGCCCCTCTTGTCCCTCCAATCCATTCTCCACAGCACACCTGAGTGACCTCTTCAATTCTCCAATAGGTACATAGGATCCTGTCACGCCCCTTCATCAAACCATCCAACAGCTTCCAGCTGCTCTGAGAATAAAATCCCAAATCCTACGTGGGGCCCACAAGGCCCCGGGTGGTCCAGCCCTGCCCGTCCCCAGCCTCATCTCCTCACACTTGGTCTGGGTCACGCTTGCTGGTTTTCTGGTCCTTCCAATATAACAAGCCTGCTCCCACCTCAGGGCCTCTGCCTTCGCTTCCCGAAGCTCTTCCCGTGGCTGGTTCTTCTCAGGCATTCTGTCTAGCTTCTCTGAATGCTCAGCTGACTGACTTCACCCCGTCGTCCCTCACTGCCACGTCTTCTGGAGGCCTCACAGTACTTCTCCCTCTCTGAAACCATCTTACTCATGTGTGCACATGAGCACGTGTACGTGTGGGGTGTGTGCATGTGCTGATTGTCTCCCTTCTCTAGAACCTAAGTCCCATGAGATCAGGGAAACTCATCTCTAGGTTTCTGCTTTGCCACATGCCTATGACAGTGCCCATGAGATCAGAGAACCTCATCTCTAGGTTCCTGCTTTGTCACATGCCTATGACAGTGCCTGACACAGAGCAGGTACGCAATAAATAGCTGCTAAATGCAGAACAAAGGAGCGACTGGGCACCCCTGGGGGAAGGGAGCCAGTGGTCTAAGGAGATGGTGTCCAGGGTCTCCCATGCGGAGGGGCCCAAGTTCAGGGTGGCCCTGTCAGGTGACCCAGCTGCTGTGGATGAGGACCCTGGGCCGGTCAGAGGGACATGCTGGTGAGGTTGTCCTGGCTCAACAGTCCCTTCCGGCCTGCGCCTGCCCCGTGCCCACTGCCCCCTGCACCCCCGCCGCCCCCACAGTACTCGTGAAGCCTGTGCCGCAGTGTGACGAGGGCTGACCCCAGGCAGGCGCCATTGGGTGCGTGGGGTCCACCAGGCAGCTGGAGCAGCAGTGTGGCCACGCCGGCCATGCCATCTTCCGTGGGCTCGAGGGTGATGGGCCCAGCTCGCAGCCCAGCAGTGGTGGCAGGGATGGCTGGAGGGCAGCAGCCCCCTCCCATGGGTCCCCAAGGCCCACCAGCCCCTGTCAGCAGCAGGGGTGCCAGGAAGGGCTCAGAGCGGCGGAAGGCAGGTGGTGGGAGCCCAGCTGGCTTCCAGGCGGGGGCCGGGGCGGTAGGGTCAGGTGGGAAGCAGACGGTGACCTTGGCGAAGGGGCGGCTGGCCATCTTGGTCATCTCCTGCAAGTGCCGGCGCTGCTCCTGCCGCTGGTCCAGGGCCTGCTTGGCCTTCCAGAGGAGCACACAGAGTGAGAGGAAGAGGAAGAAGCAGGAGAAGAAGACGGAGAAGAAGACGAAGAGGTCGATGTGGGCCTGGTCCTGCCGGAAGAAGAGCAGGCCCTGCGAGTCAGCCGAGCCGTTGGTGCCAGGCCCGCTCGGGTCTCCCACGCCCAGCAGCAGCAGGTAGAAGCGGCTCGACTTGAGGGCATGGTGCTCGTGCGGGTAGGTGATGACCAGCCGGTCCCGCACGCTGCGGACCACCAGCACTGCCGATGGCTCTGTCACTGTCACGTAGGTAATCAGGCCCCGTGGCCACACCTCCCGCACCCGTGGCTCTGCTGGGGCACCCAGCCCACTGCTGGACCCTGCTCCTCCTGGATCCCCAGCCCCCCGGGGCCCACCATCTGCTGGGGGTGGCGGGGGTGGTGGGGGTGGGGGTGGCTGGATGTGTACAGTATGGACGCCGGTGTCAGGGGCCACACGGACCACGAAGGTGTCATAGGAGGTGGAGACATAGAGGTCCACAGCGCCGAAGGTCACGTCCAGTGTCAGGCGGATGTCCACATTGGTGAACTTGGGCTGCACACCAAAGAGGACGGTGCGGCCGGGGCCTAGTGCCCGGCGTTTGGGCTCGTGGAAGCAGTTGGTCTGGGATGTGGGGTCCAGGCAGCACTCCTGTTCCACTGAGATGAGGCGATAGCACTGCTGACCGCCCAGCGGACTCCCGTGGAACGATTCCCGGCACTTGGCGCACTGCAGGGAGGGTGAGAGGCGGTGGCCATCAGGGCTGAGCGCGGTGCCAGCCTGTCCCCCAAGCAGCAGTGGTGAATATTCTATACCTATTGCTAAGTAGCCATTGCCCTGGGCCTCACCCGCACTGCCCATCACTTCCCTGTGACCCCCTGGAACTTCTCTGCCACAGTGTAGACACTGCCAGGACCTGACACTCCAGCACTGCTGCCCCTGGTGTCACCCTAGTGACCTGAGCACCCTGATGCTGAGGCTTCTGGCACTCTGAGGTATAGCAATGAAGAGCACTGCTGCATTCTGACTCTACCTCCTGACTAGCTGTGTGGCCTTGGACCAGCAACTTAACCTCACTGAGCCTGAACACACAGACTTAACCTATGAGCTCTGCACATAGAGAGCAACCACGGCATGCTCACAGGACCACTGAGACCACGTGCGTGGCACTCGGCGCAGGGTCAGCCAGCCTCGCCCGCCTGCCTGGCTGCTTCTAGACCGTGCCAGGCACCTTCCCACCCCAGGGCCTTTCACTGGCAGACCATCTGCCTGCATGGTTCTCCTCTCACCTGTCAGTTTGTCAGGCACCCTCACCTCCTTCAGGTCTTTGCTCAAGAGCCTCCTTCTCCCCTAGGCCTTCCTTGGCCACTGTGTCTACCATTCCACTCCCCAACAGCCCCAGCCCCTCTTTCTGCTTAACTTTCCTTTGAGCTCATCACTGTCTAACACACAAGCATCTGACTGGTTTGTTCGTATCTGGACGCCTCCGTGAGAATGCAAACTCCTAAGGACGGAACACTTGCCTGCTTTGTTCCCTGCTGTGTCCCCAGCAACCCACATAGTGCTTGGCATATACGAGGTGCTCAGTGACTGTGTGTTGAATGAAAGTGTGGCTGGATAACCGCCATGATTCCTGTGGCTTAGTGGAAACCATTCGAGTTCTGAGATCAGACCAGGGTCACTTCAGGCTCCAAGCCTAACTGACCGCTTGACCTGGAGCAAGACTTTTTTTGGGGGGGGGGGGGAGGAAGAGTCTCGCTCTGTTGCCCAGGCTGGGTGCAGTGGTACGATCTCAGCTCACTGCAATGTCTATCTCTTGGGCTCAGGTGATTCTCCTGCCTCAGCCTCCCGAGTAGCTAGGATTACAGGTGCACACCATCATGTCCAACTAATTTTTGTATTTTTAGTAGGGATGGGGTTTCCTCATGTTGGCCAGGCTGGTCTCAAACTCCTGACCTCAGGTGATCCACCCGCCTCAGCCTCTCAAAATGCTGGGATTGCAGGTGTGAGCCACTGTGCCCAGCTAGGACATTTAATGTCTCCGAATCTGTCTTCCTCTTAAGTCTGTACCCTACTGAGGACCCAGCACAGTCTTGCGAAGCCTTTTGTATCTACGCTGTCACCACTGTCTCCACAGCACCCCATCCAGCTCTGTGGCAGGCACTCCTGGCATTCTAGCTATTACTGCAATCACTATTAGAACCAAGAGAAAACAGGCGCAGTAGTTCATGCCTGTAATCCCAGTGCTTCAGAAGGCTGAGGCAAGAGTGCCGCCTGAGCCCAGGAGTTCAAGACCAGGCTGGGCAATGCAGTAAGATCCCCATCTTAAACATTTTTTTTTTAATTAGTCAGCCATGGTGATGTGTGCCTGTAGTTACAGTTACTCAGGAGGCTGAGGTGGGAGGATCACTTGAGCTCAGGAGTTCAAGGCTGCAGTGAACTATGATTGTGCCTGGGTGACAGAGTAAGCCCCGTATCAAACAAAAACAAAAACAAAAACTGGACCAGGCATGGTGGCTCAGGCCTGTAATCCCAACACTTTGAGAAGCCCAGGTGAGCTCAGGAGTTCAAGACTAGCCTGGGCAACATGGTAAAGCCCCATCTCTACCAAAATATTTATAAAAATTAGCCAGGCATGATGGTGCACACCCGTAGTCCCAGCTACTCAGGAGGATGAGGTGGGACGGTGACTGAAACCCAGGAGGTGGAGGTTGCAGTGAGCCGAGATCACACCACTGCACTCCAGCCTGGGTGAAAGCCAGACCCTCCCTCAAAAATAAATACATAAAAAAGAACCAAGAAAAACTGCTACTTCTGAACAGCCAACAGACCTGGTAGAGGAGGAGATCTGATTTAATCTCTGAGACTCCCTGGTAAAAGCCAATGGACCCTTTCCTTATCAAGAAAGCAGAAACTCTGGGTCAGGTGTGGTGGCTCACACCTGTAATCCTAGCACTTCAGGAGGCCAAGGCAAGCTGATTGCCTGAGCTCAGAAGTTTGAAACTAGCCTGGGCAACATGGTGAAACCCTGTCTCTACTACAATACAAAACATTAACTGGGCATGGTGGCATGCACCTGTAGTCCCAGCTACTCAGGAAGCTGAGGCAGGAGGATCACTTGAACCCAGGAGGTGAAGGTTGCCACGAGCGAAGATCACACCACTGCACTCCAGCCTGGGTGACAGAGCAAGACTCTGTTTCCAAAAAAAATAAAATGAAATGAAAAATGAAAAAAAGAAAGCAGAAATTCTGGCCCAGGACAGAAATGTCAAGGGCTTGTAAAACTGTTGCCATTTGGGGTGGAGTTGCATCTTTGCAGCTATTATGTTTCCATAGATGGGTAAGGGAGACTAAGAGCAAAGGACTTTCTCTTCTTTCTGAGACTGGGCAGAGAAGGTGGGTGGGTGGGGTGGTGGGAGCAGTACTAAAAGGAGGGAGCCTGGGACATCATGAAGGCAAGCCTGGAACACAGCAGCCAGCCAGGCGGCCAATGCAGGGGCTCCAGGAGCCTCCTTGCAGAAGAAAAAGGGACATGCACTCAAGGGGAATTTGAATCTGGGTATTAGATGATGAGAATTCTGCTGGCCTCAGCTCATTAGAGGTGTCTGTCAATCGGGGAAATCTGCCTAAAAATGAAGCCAGTGCAGAGGAAAGCAGAGTCAAGATGCAGAGACTCCTGACAGCACTGTGTGAGCACCTGGATCCAGCCAGTCCTGAAGGTAGACCCCAGATCCTCAGTTCTTTTTTTCCCCCTTTGGAATTGCTAGATTCAGAAGGCCCTCAGTTCTAAGAGTAAATATATTTTTTCTTCTTCTTTTTTTTTTTTTTTGAGACAGAGTCCTGCAGCCTAGACCTCCCGGGCACAAGCAATCCTCCCACTTCCACCTCCCAAGTAGCTGGAACCACAGATGTGCGCCACCATGCCAGGTAAATTTTTTTCAGAGATGGGGTCTCACTATGTGGCCTAGGCTGGTCTTGAACTCCTGGGCTCAAGTGATCCTCCCATCTCAACCTCCAAAAGTTCCGGGATTACAGGCATGAGTAACCATGCCCAGCCTATTTTTTCGGTTGAGCTACCGTGAGGTAGATTTCCTGGCATATGCCACCTCTAGCTGTGACTATCTGTAATGGAGACTGTCTCCCCACCAGTCTGCGAGCCCCTAGAGGCTCAAATCTGGGTCCCCAGTATCACTGCCCAGGGTCTATATCTGCGTGGGGCTCAGGAGCTGTCTGTCAAGCTGGCCTTGATCCCAACACCACGGACTGGGAGTCACGCTGTCAGTCCTACCCGAGCCTGGCTACCTCACCCGGCCCTGACCCCCACAGGGCCAGGCCCATCACTCGCTTCTGCAGCCGCACCTGGTACTTGTAGCAGTCTCTACGGTCACTGGGGGAGCTGCCCTGGCACGTGCCCGTCTCTGTGTTGTTCTGACATGGACAGCCCGTCCCATCCTGCTCGTTACATGTGTCTGCGTGGCCGTTACACTGGCATCTGGGGAAGAAGTTGAGGTTATGGAGCCCCCATGGCCTGCAGGGACCCAGGATGGTCACTGCATATGTGAGCTCAACTGTGTGCAACAGGCCAGAGGAGGAAACTGAGGTTCACAGAGGTCAAGCTGTTTGCCCAAGGCCACGAAGCAGTTGCATTGCCATTGGGATTAGAACCTGAGCTGCACAGACTCCAGAACTCCCTGAGCACTCACTGGGCACTCAGAAGGAAGGAGACGGAAAGGGGAGGCTGCTCCAAGGCTCTGGCCTCAGCCGCCCCAGCTCGTTCTCCATCGGGCCGCTCTGGGCTGCACTTCAGCACTAACCTTGGAGGTAGAGGTCAGCATCACATTCCAGCTCCTTCCTCACCCTGACCCCAGCCTGGGCGCTCCCTGGGGATGTGATCCCCTGCTGACTGACGACAGGGGACTAAGGGGGGGTCTGGTTCCAGAGCTACTCCCAGTGCGAAGGGTGCGAAGGGCGGGCTCCCCGGCCCCTTTCCTCTTACTTGGTGCACTTCCCATCCAGGAGGAAGTAGCCGTGCAGGCAGCTCTCGCATTTATCCCCATAGCTGTTATTCTGGCAGTTCACACACACGGCCTCATCTTCACTAGGACCCTCTGTCACCCAGTTTTCAATCTGGTCAAGCAAGGACAGTGATCACAGAAAGGCATAGACCAATCCCCTCCTCCCTCAGACCCAGGAGTCCAGGCTCCTACCACCTCCTCCCTCAGACTCAGGAGTCCAGGCTCCCACCTGTCTCCTCCCTCAGACCCAGGAGTCCAGGCTCCCACCTGCTCCTTCCTCAGACCCAGGAGTCCAGGCTCCCACCCTCCTTCTTCCTCAGACCCAGGAGTCCAGGCTCCCACCTGTCTCCTCCCTCAGACCCAGGAGTCCAGGCTCCCACCTGTCTCCTCCCTCAGACCCAGGAGTCCAGGCTCCTACCCTCCTTCTCCCTCAGACCCAGGAGTCCAGGCTCCCACCCTCCTTCTTCCTCAGACCCAGGAGTCCAGGCTCCCACCTGCTCCTTCCTCAGACCCAGGAGTCCAGGCTCTTACCCTCTCCTCCCTTACACCCAGGAGTCCAGGATCCCACCTGCTCCTTCCTCAGACCCAGGAGTCCAGGCTCCCACTTTTCTCCTCCCTCAGACCCAGGAGTCCAGGCTCCCACCTCCTCCTCCCTCAGACCCAGGAGTCCAGGCTCCCACCCCCCTCCTCCCTCAGACCCAGGAGTCCAGGCTCCCACCCCCTCCTCCCTCAGACCCAGGAGTCCAGGCTCCTACCCCCTCCTCCCTCAGACCCAGGAGTCCAGGCTCCCACATGCCTCCTCTCTCAGACCCAGGACTCCAGGCCCCAGCCCTTCTTCCTTCAGACCCAGGAGTTCAGGCCTCCACCCCCTCCTCCCTCAGACCCAGGAGCCTAGGCTCCCACCTGCTCCTTCCTCAGACCCAGGAGTCCAGGCTCCCACTTTTCTCCTCCCTCAGA